>JBBPUA010000637.1:0-14108 GCA_038094355.1 Afroboletus lepidellus | reverse complement strand
GATACCATTTGCGTCGCACTATGCTTCATAGAGGCACACTAGATCTGATGGCGAACGTGATAGTTCTCGCGGTGTTTGAATTTCAAGATAATGCATACGTGCATCGCGGCTTATGACGTGCACATTGCGCTCTTCGGGTGGTCGACAATTGGACGCGACTCCACCGGCGTTGCGAGGAATTTTGCGCCGGAGGCTGTCGGATATGTTGTCGGGGGCGGCCGTACAGACCAGTCAAGCACGGGCCCGGGTTGGAGAAATACAGGGAACGCTTGCAGAGAACGTTCTCCTGTAGCCGACAGTCCGGCGTGTAGAATGAATCCGGGCCGGTGACATGGTGATTAGCTGTGGTGATCCATATGCGGCAAAAACCCGTTGAGAACGTGGTGATCCACCAGACTGTAGACAGAGTCGAGCCTGGCAACTCGCCGCAAAAGCCTCATCGGTTGGGTTGGTGGCGAGGGGCGTCAGTGTCTCAGGATACGAATCACATGTGCTATGTAGACTGGAAATGGCTAGGTGGATTACGAGACAGGGATTGCCACCACAAGACGACAAGGCGGGACAAGATCTCGGTGGGATTCCTGCGGGCAGATCGCAGTGGCCGTGTGGCGGGGTTGCCGTATTATCGTTTCCAAAACAGGCAGCCGGGTGTCCGGGGTCGTGCCAGCGTGTCGATTTGAAAAGTGGGACGAGACGTCGCACATATTGCTCGACTGTTCCGACCACTCCCCGCATCCTCGACGATGCGCGTCCCGCTTCTGCCCCTCACCGGTCGCGCCGTCTACAGCCCCATCGAGACAATTGTCTTCTTCTTCATCGTCGGCACCCTCGCCTACTTCCGCGTCCTCTCGACCATCAAACACTCTGCCTTCTTCGCCCCCGCCTTCCCTTCCACCCTCACCCCAACACATGCATTGTTGCGCCACGGTGAATGGGTCGTCGTTGATGAAGAGTGGTACCTGAAAAAAGCGCACAACCCACTCACGCAAAGAATAGAGCTTCAGCAGCTCGTCTTTTCCACAGCAAATGCTGTTGATCCAGCACGTAGTCGATGTTCAGGTTCACCATTGAAATGCTCACCATTCTGAACAGGCCATGACCAGGACATTAGACCGGGCATACCTTGCGCCATCTCTGAACAACCTCACGAGTCATGTCTCCAATGTGTTCGCCACTCCCTCTGGCAAATCGTATTCTTCCATCTGCTACCATGCAACCGACAAAGATGACTGTTTCCTCGACGTGTCGAACCAAGCCTCTGGTTCGCAGACCGTCACCCTGGCATTCGCAGCGGACACTCGTGAGGAATTTGTCGACGCACTCAAGGCCAAAGGCTCCTATCCTGCGGATTCCTTCGGTGTCCAGTATCGCATACAGAGTCGCTCCGATGAGACCATCGGTGAAATGAGGAACGGCAGATGGATTGCTTATGCCGCTAGGGCCCTCGTCAGTCGTTTCTGGGAGCTCGCAAAGGTCAGTCCTTCTCTGGCCAGGACATGCCATGTGCTAAAGCACTTGCTTGATTCCAGAAAGCCGACTCGCTTGACATTCTACTCGTCCTCGCCGGGTATATTCTGATGCACGCCTCGTTCATTCGCTTGTTCCTGGCGTCGCGAGCCTTGGGATCCAACTTCTGGCTGACCGCTGCCGTAGTTTCTTCGTCGATCCTCTCTTTCATACTCGCCCTTCCTATATCACACTACTTGGAGATTCCTCTTGATCCGATCAGCTTGACCGAGGCCCTCCCGTTCCTCGTCTGCACCGTTGGGTTTGATAAGCAACTTCGTCTCGCGAAGGCTGTCTTTAATCATCCCCACCTCACCACTCCAGTCAAAGAAGGTCGCTGGAGGGGGCAGATGAAGCCTGCCGGCGCGGTTGTCTTCGAGGCTATGGAAAAGGCTGGAATTCTCATCCTTCGCGACTACGGATTGGAGATCGCTGCCCTCGTTTTGGGAGCTAGAAGCAAAGTCGGTGGTCTCATGGAGTTTTGCGCACTCGCGGCGCTGTCCTTGGTGCTCGATTGCCTTGTGTTTGGCAGCTTCTACGCGGCGGTGTTGACAATTATGGTCGAGGTGAGTTGTTTTTATTTATTTGTTTACCCATTTCGGGTTTCGTCCGGCATTCGGTCAATTACTCACGCGGGCCACAGGTTCGCAGGATCCAAACTGCGCGTGTGTTGACTAGGTCCCGAAGCACCAACAATCTTACAGCTGAGGGCACCATCAGCGCTCTCGCCCGACCATCACAACCTGTAGAAGCCCACAGTCTCAGCCACAAGCTTTCGGAATCCTTGCTTGGTACCAAGGGGTCGATGCTGAGGGACAAGAACAGTCCCCCAGCGGATTTCAAGGAACAGAATCCGGTCGCCCGACTCAAACTTCTTTTGGTATGCTTACCGCCCCCCGGCTAGAATTGCCGCTCACGCATACGTCCTAGCTCGTTTCTTTCCTGACACTGCATATCCTTAACTTTACTACCACTCTGGCTCCGGCTACGGTCGCCCACGTTGATCCGAGAAATTCCTTTGGTGACTATCAGATCGAACTCCGCAAAGTCGATATAACCTCTCTCTCCGTCGCCTCTGTGCTTGATACCATAGCAGCCTTCCATTCTTCGGACAACCTCACGACCTCTTCAGTTGACGTGTTTGTTAAAGTTCCACCACCTCTTCACATCAGCGTCTTCCCTCCCGGTCCGACACGCCCTCGCGCACTTTTCAGATCCAGCGAGATTATCGATAATTTCATGTCCGGTTGGACCAATCTCGTCGGCGATCCTGTCATCTCCAAATGGATCGTATTCGTTCTCGCTGCCAGTGTCGCTCTGAATGGTTACCTTCTCAAGGGCATTGCCGAAGGCGCTATCAGAGGTCTACAGCCACAGAGTGTCAGATTTAGGTCAGTTGGGGGCGTCCAGAGGGACAGGGATGTAGATGCCAAGTCAGAGATACCTCAAGCGAGGACGACTGCCTTACGCCGCAGACCTTCATTCGTAGTTGGCCCCCCGAAGTCCAGATCCGGCGACTCTGGAGCTACGAACACCCCAGAACCTGTACCATCGCCTCCAATCGAGCCCAAACCTCTCGTCGCACCCGTGCCCATCTCCGCTAGCAAGGAAGTTAGCGGTGTTCCTGCCTTTTTGCTGGATATGAAGCTTCGGGCCCAGCCTACTGCAATCATCACCACCAAAGAGCCACGTATCAACCTTCCTGTGCGCTCCCTGGAGGAGTGCATCGAAATTTTCGAGAATGGTCCTCGTCCAGTACAAGCATCCCTGTTGACCCTGAATGACGAAGAGATTATTCTCCTGGCGCAGAACGGCAAGATTGCTGCTTACGCACTTGAGAAGGTTTTGGGTGATTTCGAGCGAGCTGTGTCGATTCGGAGAGCCCTGATTTGTAAGCGAACTTGCTACTTGGCGTTCTTCTTGTTTACTGATTTTATTAGCTCGGGCGACCCCAACCAAAACCCTGGAAGATTCCGATGTACCCATGACGAATTACGACTACTCACGCGTTCACGGTGCATGCTGTGAGAACGTTGTTGGCTACATACCCATTCCACTCGGCATCGCAGGGCCTCTGACTATCGACGGGGAACAAGTACACATTCCGATGGCTACCGCAGAAGGTACTCTGGTTGCATCTACGTCACGCGGTTGCAAAGCACTCAACTCGGGTGGAGGTGTCACAACGGTTCTCACTCAGGATGCAATGACGCGTGGTCCTGCTATCGACTTCCCGTCGGTCGTGATGGCTGCTGAGGCGAAGGCATGGGTAGACTCTGACGAAGGATACGAGATTATCAGAGAAGCTTTCGAATCGACATCACGGTTTGCCAAGCTACAAAGACTCAAGACAGCCATCGCTGGTCGGACGCTCTATGTCCGTTTCGCTACCAAGACTGGTGATGCCATGGGCATGAACATGATCTCAAAGGGTACGGAGAAGGCGCTCGACGTGATGCAGCAGCACTTCCCTGAAATGATCACCCTTGCTCTCTCCGGCAACTATTGCACAGACAAAAAGCCTGCCGCCATCAACTGGATCGAAGGCCGCGGAAAGAGTGTGGTCGCTGAGGCCGTTATTCCTGGGAAGGTGGTTAAGACTGTCTTGAAGACAACGGTAGCAGCATTATGCAACCTGAACATGAAGAAGAATCTCGTCGGTAGCGCCATGGCTGGTTCGGTCGGCGGCTTTAATGCCCACGCAGCGAACATCCTGACCGCGATTTTCCTTGCAACGGGCCAGGACCCTGCACAAAACGTCGAGAGCTCGAATTGTATGACTCTGATGGAACCGTATGTGACCATCTTTGAACGTGGATGTTATGCTCACGTTTGAACAGAATTAACGACGGAGAAGACCTTTTGATGACCGTTTCTATGCCTTGTATTGAAGTGGGCACTGTTGGAGGTGGTACCGTCCTCGCCCCTCAAGGTGCGGTGTTGGATATGCTCGGTATCAGAGGTGCCCACCCGACGACGCCCGGCGTGAATGCTCAACGTCTCGCTCGCATCATTGCTGCGTCGGTTATGGCCGGAGAGTTGTCTCTCATGAGCGCGCTTGCAGCAGGTCACCTTGTCCGCGCACACCTCGTACACAACCGATCTCAAGCAAACACCCCGAATTCCTCTCGGCCCGTAACACCCAGCATAACATCTCAGCGACATCAATGGGAGCAACCACCAAGCAATCCTACTCTTCCAGAGCAAGCACTGTCGCATTCCTCATCCACGTCATCCTTACCACCATATTCGGAATCCAAGCAATAGCGGCGAATCGATTGCAAACCATACGATGAAGGACATCGTGTTATCATATCTATTTCGCATTTGTTACCTTATTTACCATTTTTTTTCGTGGGCACGACCACCATTTCGATTTTTCTGGTGGAAACGAGTGCGAGGCTTCTGCCAACAAACCCGGAATAGGATAGATTTTGTTCATACGCTGTATGAGTACAAGTACAACAATTGCAATATAATGCCACCCTTTGCATCTGTGCTTGAATAGACGGTTTTCGTTACGTGGAGGAGTATAAAACTCGGGGAATGCGGACCACCACTCCGGATCATGCTTTCCCTCCGACTCGGCGTTCGCATTGTTCGCTTCGCTCCCAGACCACTTGAGACACGACTCCTCACCTTATCGTCCGTCGAAGGTCCAAAAGACCCCCCGCTCGAGCGCCGCACTCTGTCCGTCTACTTCCGAGACGAGATCCTCGCCAAGCATGCCGAACGACCCGCGCTGGTGTGCCGACAGGAACAACCACGCGCGCACGGTGGTCCGCTGTCGCGCAACTTGGGTGTCGAGACGCACCTCGCGTGGGATTATACCGAGTTCGATCGACATATTAGCGCGCTCGCGAGAGGACTTGTCGGGTTGGGCGTCAGGCGGGGAGACCGCGTTGCGGTGATCATGGGGAACAACAGGTACGTCGTGGCAGGGCTCGTCGGGGAGGTCGCATACTGACGCGAGGTTCCCGCATCGATTTGGCAGTGCGTATGCGCTGTTGCAGTGGGCGTGTGCGAGCGTGGGTGCGATCTTGGTGACGCTCAACCCAGCGTATCGGGTCCACGAGCTGGTGCGTGTTTGTCTGGGCGTGGTGTGAAGGGCGTTGAATGGGTGCTAGGCGAACACCCTGAACGTGGCGGGCGTGTCCCACCTGTTTGCGGTGCCGTGTCTTCGGAGCTCGCGGTACATACGCATGCTGTCCGAGGCGTTCCCGGACCTGCGGGACTCTCAACCGGGAGACATACGCTGCGAGGCGCTCCCTTCGTTGCGCCACCTAGTCGTCGTGAACAACCTAGGAGACGCGAACGTGTTCCGAAAGGAGATCGGGGATACCAAGTGTGTGACGGAGTGGCAGGAGACGTTTGTATGGGGGGAGGACGGTGCGGAACAGCGACGCGTGCGCACGTACGCAGACGAGTTGCACTCGGACGACGTCATCAACTTGCAGTTTACAAGGTGCGTTCTCGTCGGGTGCTCAACGGGATCGTGGTTGTGACCTTGGCTTTACGCAGCGGGACGACGGGTGCCCCAAAGGCTGCTTCTGTGCGTCTGTTTCTGGAACTCGCGTGTCCGACTCATTGGGTGCTAGTTGACTCATCTCAATATTTTGAACAACGGGCTTGGAAATGGTCGGTGTATGTGGTTCACGCCCGAGGATGTTCTCTGTAAGTATGGCTGCCAACGAATACATGGTAATGAAGCGACACACAGTATAGGCAACGTCCCGCCTCTATTCCATTGTTTTGATAAGTTCTCTTCGCGTTCTGATGTCTGCCGTATATCTGACTTTGCGCGTCCTCTACGTCTCGTGCTAGGAAATTTAGCTGCGTTGACTCATGGTGCCTGTGTCGTATATCCCTCGGAATTGTTTGACCCGAAAGCCATCGTCGACGCCGTCGTGCAGGAACGATGTACTGCGTTGCATGGCGTACCGACTCATTTCCTGGGAGTGTTGACAGAGGTACAACGGCGGCAAGATGCGGGAGAGAAACTCGACCTAGGTCGATTGCGGTGAGTCGATTTCCAGAGTCCAAAGCCCGCAGAGGGAAAATAGGGTTGTAGATTGAGCCAGCGCCTTTATACAGGACTGGAATCGCCGCCGGATCTTCAATACCCATCGATTTAATGCGCCAATTGATCGACAAGCTCAATCTTGTTGACCTTACTGTTGCGTATGGCATGAGTGCGTTGTGGGCCTCGCTGTATTGATGGGTTCTACTGACTCGCGATGGACGTGTCATAGCGGAGACGAGGTAGGATCGATTCGCACAGACACCGAGGATTCGCTGATCATATCCCGTAGTCCAGTGTCCTTTCAATCGACGCCGGCGGACGCTATTGTCAAACGGGTGGAAACGGTAGGGAAAGTGCAACCGCACGTGAAAGCGAAGATTATAAACCAGAAAGGGGAGATTGTTCCTGTCGGAACGCCTGGGGAGCTTTGCGTGGCTGGCTATCTCCTTCAGAAAGGGTGCGCTTCATGCAATTTAGGTTTTTGTGTACGAGCCAACCTTTTCGGCAGATATTGGGAGGATGCGGAACAAACGAAGAAAGTTATGCGTCCTGACCCGGACGATCCGTCTGTCGTGTGGATGCACACGGGCGACAAGGGTATTCTCGACGAGGAGGGTCATTTGAGGAGTACACCTGACACTCTTATGATGTCATGCGGGGTGCTGATTCAAGGTTTCTGCAGTTGTTGGCCGAATCAAGGTTTGTTTCTGACGTTGGCATGGTACAGCTTGAGTGACATTATACTAGGACATCATTATCCGCGGCGGGGAGGTGGGTTCTCGTCGAGCGATGCTGCTCGCAGTACTGTCTGACTGTCTATTAGAATTTGTTCCCCGTTCAGATCGAGAACGTCTTGACGGCGCACCCATCGATCAGAGAAGCGGCTGCAGTGGCAGTCCAGAATGCAAAGTACGGTGAAGTCGTCGGTACATGGTTGGTACTGGAGCCAGGCAAGACGATGACCAAGGAGGAAGTTCGGCAGGTCGTTCGGCACAACATGAACCCACAGGTTCGTATGGGTTACCTTTGACTTCTGGTCGATACTCACACGTGCATTTTGCAGAATGTACCAGAGTGGGTATGGTTTGTTGGGGCTGGCATGGATGCGGAGGAACTGCCAAAGACGGCGAGCGGCAAAGTGATGAAGCACGTATTACGGAAATGGAGCGCTGAGCGAGTGTAGACGAGCGTAGGAAACCCAGAAGATGCTGAGGCAATCTGGTCTACTGTGAGTCGCCGGTCACCGGAAGGCATTGAATCATGAATTAGATCAACCCTAACGTTCATGAAGTCATACCTATGGAACGAAGTCGTCAGGGATAATCGATAATGTCCATGATGCATTATATGTCAGAAATAGGAAGTCTTAGGAATCAAGTACGACTCTCACTGGGGACATTCCGTGTCATATGATACGCAAGCTGTACCTTATTGAAGGCCTATTCGGTCTCGTTCCGATATGCGGTACGTTATTGCGGACTTAACTGGCTCATAGGTCTTGCTCTGAGCCTGGGTTCGGGACTTCCACCGATCGTTTCGACAAATATTGATGCGTTGCTTAAGTGCCTGTTATGTAAGATTACTGCCAAAAGTACTCACTTATGTACAGCCGTCTGCTGCAAAGGTCGCCGTTGCAGTAGCGTTATCCCCCCCCCCCAAAAAAAAGAGGAACCGGTTTCAATCAAATTGGGTCCTCGGCTAGCCCAGATTAATTCCTGCAAGCCCGATTGGGGCGGTGACATTTACTACCTGGGAGAACACGAGGTCAGTGTTTCAGAATCCAAACCACCATGATTCCTCTGCGGCTTGGTACTCGAACCACGCTCATCAACGCTCACAGACATATCCAGACCCATCGATCGATCGCCCTTTCGTTGGTCGAAGGACCAAGGGACCCTCCGCTCGATCGTCGCACATTTCCAGTCTACTTTCGAGACGAGATCCTCGCCAAGTACGCAGACCGGCCTGCGCTGGTATGCAGACAGGAACGGCCCTGGGCACATGGCGGACCGCCCTCGCGCAATCTGGGGATTAGGAAGCACCTTGCATGGGACTATGCCGAGTTCGATCGGCACATAGGCGCACTCACAAGGGGGCTTGTCGGGTTGGGCGTAAGGCGAGGGGACCGCGTCGGGGTGGTTATGGGGAACAATAGGTACGTGTCCGGTGATATGTCTGGCGCGCCAGGCAAGGCTGACGTTGTACCCGCATCGACCGTTCGACAGCGCGTATGCGACGTTACAGTTGGCGTGCGCGAACATTGGTGCGATCCTGGTGACGCTTAACCCTGCGTACCGCGTCGGCGAGTTCGTGAGTGTCTCTTTTGACTTCGCATAGGGGATGCGGTGTGCTCAACAGCGGTCTTAGGTGAACACGCTGAACGTGGCAGGTGTGTCCCACCTCTTCGTAGTGCCGTGCCTTCGGAGCTCGCGGTACATACGTATGCTGTCTGAGGCGTTCCCGGACCTGCGGGACTCTCAACCGGGAGACATACGCTGTGAAGCGCTCCCTTCGTTGCGCCATCTAGTCGTCGTGAACAACCTAGGAGACGCGAACGCGTTCCAGAAGGAGATTGGGAATAGCAAGTGTGTGACTGAATGGCAGGAGACGTTCATGTGGAGGGAGGACGGCGTGCAACAGGGACGTGTGCCAGACGAGCTGCATTCGGACGACGTCATCAGCTTGCAGTTTACAAGGTGCGTTCTAGGTGCCCAACGGGATCATGGTTGTGACCTTATGTAGTGGGACTACGGGTGCCCCCAAGGCTGCTTCCGTGCGTATTTCCTGACTTTCGGTTCGCGACCCAGAGCTTATGCTACTACTAGTTGACTCACCTCGGCACCTTGAATAATGCGCTCGGAGTCGGTCGATGCTTAGAGTTCACGCATGGAGACGTTCTATGTAAGTGTAATCGGTAACGAATACACAGCTCGAAGTTGAAACGATGCAGGCAACGTTCCGCCTCTATTCCATTCTTTCGATGAGTACCCTTTCGTGCTCTGATGTCTGTCGTATATCTAACTTTGCGCGTCCTCTACGTCTCGTGCTAGGAAATTTAGCTGCATGGACTCATGGTGCTTGTGTCGTATACCCCTCGGAATTGTTTGATCCGAAATCCATCGTGGAAGCTATTGTACAGGAACGATGTACTGCGTTGCATGGCGTGCCAACTCATTTCCTGGGAGTACTGGCGGAGGTACAACGGCGACAAGACGCGGGGGAGAAACTCGACCTAGGCCGACTTAGGTGAGTGGTACATAAGGGGAATGAGCTGAACCAACCAACCGATCCGTCGAAACAGGACTGGGATCACTGGCGGATCACCCATACCCATCAATCTGATGCGTCGGATAATCGAGAGGCTGAATCTGGTAGACCTTACCGTCGCGTATGGCATGAGTGCGTTATAAGACTCGACCTTTAGCATGTTTTGCTAATTTGTAATGGACATCTCACAGCAGAAACAAGGTGGGATTTGTCCGACAAAATAGAATCCGCTAATGTGGTGAGGTAGTCCTGTCTCTTTTCAGTCTACGCCCGCGGACCCAGTTGCCAAACGGGTGGAAACTGTGGGCAAAGTGCGTCCTCATGTGAGAGCGAAGATCATAAACCGTGAAGGACAGACCGTTCCTGTTGGAACTCCTGGGGAACTGTGCGTCACTGGTTATCTGCTCCAGAAAGGGTGCGTTGAATGCTTTTCAGTTTATCATGTTTTGATCGAGTTGAGTAGGTATTGGGGGAATGAAGAACAAACAAAGAAGGCCATGCGCCTAGACCCTGAAGATGCCTCTGTGGTGTGGATGCATACAGGTGACGAAGGGACCCTCGACGAGGAGGGTTATTTGACGAGTACGTCTACTATGACTTGGATACTAAACGTCTGCTGAGGTTATCGCAGTTGTTGGTCGAATCAAGGTTTGATTTAATATTCATGTGGTACAGCATGATGAATGACGCTATACCAGGATATCATCATTCGCGGTGGAGAGGTAAGTCGAATGGTACTTTCGGTTTTCATAACTGACTTTTCCCCAAGAACCTGATCCCTACTCAGATAGAGAACGTTTTGACTGCACACCCATTAATCAGAGACGCATCTGCAGTGGCAGTCCCAGATGCAACATACGGCGAGGTCGTCGGTGCATGGGTAGTGCTCGAGCCGGGCAAGACAATGACCAGAGAGCAAGTTCAGCAGCTCGTCCGGGACAACATGAACCCACAGGTATGGATCTATAACTCTGAATTTGCCTCTGCTCATACTAGCGGCGCAGAATGTGCCGCAGTGGGTATGGTTTGTTGGGCCTGGAATGGACGCGGAGGAGCTGCCAACGACGGCGAGTGGTAAAGTGACGAAGCATGTATTGCGGCAGTGGAGTGCCGAGCGAGCCAAGTGAGCATGGGAAAATGCAGTTCAGCCCCAAGACCTCGATGAGACTCACATTACCCACCTTGACATGTCACCCCAACAACCTGTATTACTGGATTTTTCCGATCCGTTTGAGACAACACATCATTTACTAGCAATTTACTGCATTCGTGTTGGTGCTGCTCCCCACTTGGAACACGAGTGCAACCGCTCATGGTGTTGGATTGAATCGCACTTAGCTTCGCTGTACACAGTCTATCTCTTTTCAACAGTGGGCATGAAGACAAGGAGAAGATAACAACGACCTGAGGGTTAACGACTCGAACGTGATGGCGAAAGCGGAGGCGACGAGATGATCATGTTGGACGGCGGTGCTTGTGGACCAGGCATTCAGACCACGCATCCTTGACGCCATCCGGTATAGTCTGGTGAGTCGTGACCAGCCTGTCTATGAGATTCCGGCGCTCACGCATCCGGTAACCCACAACTTCACCCGCCAACCAGCTGCGTCTCCCCGGCCGTATTCTCTCCTACTTGTTTCGTGTACTCTGCATCGGTCCCTTGCTAGGCCACGATGCACTCGCTTACGTAATCTCCAGGTGTCCTGTTATGTAATCTACTGTCCTCGCTCGCCCAGATTAATTGCTGGAAGCCCAGGGCGGCGATATTTACTACTACTCGAAAGAACACGAGGTCGGTGTTTCAGAATCCAAACCACCATGATTCCTCTGCGGCTCTGTGGTCGGACCACACTCACCAACGCCCACAGATATCTCCAGACCCGTCGGTCGATCGCCCTTTCGTTGGTTGAGGGACCAAGGGACCCTCCGCTCGATCGCCGCACGCTCCCAGTTTACTTTCGAGACGAGGTAATCGCCAAGTATGCAGACCGGCCTGCGTTGGTTTGCAGACAGGAACGGCCCCGAGCACATGGCGGACCGCCCTCGCGCAATCTGGGGATCGGGAGGCACCTTGCATGGGACTATGCCGAGTTCGATCGGCACATAGGCGCGCTCGCGAGGGGGCTTGTCGGGTTGGGCATAAAGCGAGGGAACCGCGTTGGGGTGATTATGGGGAACAATAGGTACGTGTCCGGTGGCATGTTTGGCCTGTCAGAAAAGGCTGATATCGTGTACTCGCGTGCATCGACCATTGGACAGCGCATATGCGATGTTGCAGTTGGCGTGCTCGAGCATTGGTGCGATTCTGGTGACGCTCAATCCTGCGTACCGTGTCGGCGAGCTTGTGAGCATTCCTTTGACTGAACATGGGAGGTGCGATGTGGTCAACAGCGGCCTTAGGTGAACACACTGAACGTAGCAGGTGTGTCCCACCTCTTCGCGGTGCCGTGCCTTCGGAGCTCGCGATACATACGTATGCTGTCCGAGGCACTCCCAGACCTGCGGGACTCTCAACAGGGAGACATACGCTGTGAGGCGCTCCCTTCGTTACGCCATCTCGTCGTCGTGAACAATCTAGGAGACGCAAACGCGTTTCAGAAGGAGATCGGGGATACCAAATGTGTGACAGAATGGCAAGAGATGCTCATGTGGATGGGGGATGGCGCGGAACAACGACGTGTGCACACCTACGCAGACGAGCTACACTCGGACGACGTCATCAATTTGCAGTTTACGAGGTGCGTTCTCGTCGGTGTCCAACAGGATCGTGGTTGTGACCTTGGCCTTATGCAGCGGGACGACGGGTGCTCCAAAGGCCGCCTCCGTACGCATTTCCTGGACTCTCGGTTCACGTTTTTGGCTCAAGCTAATGTTATTAGTTGACTCATTTTGGCATCTTGAATAATGCTCTCGGAGTTGGTCGATGCATGGAGTTCACACACGAGGACGTTCTATGTAAGTGTGAACAGCAACGAATACTGCACTCGAAGTGACGGGCAGTGCAGGCAACGTTCCACCTCTATTTCACTGTTTCGATGAGTATTTCCTCCACGCTGCGGTCCGTGCTACATCTGATACCATTGTGTCCTACACGTCTTGTAGCGGGAAATTTGGCTGCATGGACTCATGGTGCTTGTGTTGTATATTCCTCGGGATTGTTCGACCCGAATGTCATAGTCGATGCCATCGTACAGGAACGATGTACTGCATTAAATGGCGTACCGACTCATTTTCTGGGGGTGCTGGCGGAAGTGCAACGACGACAAGATGCGGGAGACAAACTTGACTTGAGCCGACTTAGGTGAGTCAATTGCCAGGTTCGCAAAAGTGAAGGCTAACCCAATGCGTCGAAACAGGACTGGGATCACTGGCGGATCACCGATACCCATCAATTTGATGCGTCAGATAATTGACAAGCTGAATCTAGCGGGCCTTACTGTCGCATATGGCATGAGTGCGTCATAAGGCTAGACCTCTAGCGCATTTCGCTGATGCAGAATGGACATCACACAGCGGAAACGAGGTGGGACTGATTCGCACAGAATAGGGATTCACTGACAGGCGGTAGCCCCGTCTCCTTTCAGTCGACGCCAGCGGACCCAATTGTCAAACGCGTAGAAACGGTAGGCGGAGTGCGTCCTCATGTGAGGGCCAAGATTATAAACCGAGAAGGAGATATTGTACCCGTCGGAACGCCAGGGGAACTCTGCGTCACTGGTTATCTGCTCCAGAAAGGGTGTGTCGGGCATACTTCTTGATTCCCTGTTTTAGCTAAGTCTGCCAGATATTGGGAGAATGAGGAACAGACAAAGAGGGTCATGCTCCCAGACCCTGAAGATGCCTCTGTGGTGTGGATGCATACAGGTGACGAAGGGATTCTCGACGAGGAGGGTTACTTGACAAGTATGTCTAGACTCGGATGCTATGCACTATCCTGACCCGAGTTTGCCACAGTTGTCGGTCGAATCAAGGTTTGTTTTTAGTATTTTGCGAAACAGTATGAGTGACGTTATACAAGGACATCATCATTCGTGGCGGAGAGGTAAGGTTATCAAATGATGCGAACTTCATAACTTAATTTTCGCAAGAATTTGTTCCCTGCTCAGATAGAGAACGTTTTGACCGCGCACCCATCAGTTAGAGATGCATCTGCAGTGGCAGTCCCAGATGCAACATACGGCGAGGTCGTTGGTGCATGGGTAGTGCTCGAGCCGGGCAAGACAATGACCAGAGAGCAAGTTCAGCAGCTCGTCCGGGACAACATGAACCCACAGGTATGGATCTATAACTCTGAATTTGCCTCTGCTCATAC
>JBBPUA010000636.1:0-14113 GCA_038094355.1 Afroboletus lepidellus | reverse complement strand
CTTCATTATCCAACCAAGAACTCTCGTATCGTTCTATCAGTGAGTATCTCCCACTGATATCCCTACTCCTCGCTTGTCCTGCGTCAGTCGGATCTACCGAATATTTCCGATAATAAGAGTTCTAGATCTATCAAGATACTAGAAACTTCGACATACAATGTATCACCCATTATGCACGATTGACTCTGACCACAGTGATGTATGACATTTTTCGTGGTAGGACCTCCTTTTGATATAACAAAAGTACCACTACTGGTGACACTAGCATCGTCGTGAGCTATCTAGAGCACACTAGCGATCCATTTTGTAGTGTGCTTTATGAAGAGGCATTGTCTCCAGGAGAATTAGTTATAGTTGCTAATGAATTTGAACTAGACGTGATGGAGAGGAAGAGATCCTGTCACCTAGTCGTCTAACCATCGTTGGCCTGTTTCTGCCAAGTCTTGCGGCCGACGCGGTGGGACATGGGCTCAGCGTCACTGCGACCTTTCCCAGTGCAAAGCGTAGGAACTACTGAGAGGAATTCAATGGAAATCGCATGTGTCTAACATGCCTGGTGGGGTATTGGCACCGCACAGGCCATCATAGTCGTCAATGCTCTCAGTTTGCATAAAGTATCACCGCGTTTGGACGAGGTACATGTCGACGATCGGTGGAAGCTCAGAACGACGGAAGGTACCGAGACTGACCTGACAAACGCCTGTGTCACCCGCAGTGGAATTCCTAACACAGAGCATGCTGCATGATGTGCTGGACTTTCAATGTTGCCAACGACCATGGTAATGCAAGATGTCACTCCCATTGTCTGTCAACGCTCCCCCGCGTTCATCCTCCATCGCGCCCGCCCTATCTTCCGCCCCGCCCTCCCGAGCCGTGCATCAATGTGAATGTTGGGCTGGTAAGCAAGACTTGTGTACAAGATCGAACGCCACACTCACATGCCGCTACTGTGCCTAGAGGTACATGACTTTTGCTGATGAATGTATGCAGCTTCACAATCTGGTCAGTTCATGAAGCGTCTGAGTCTTGATATGGCACTAGTAAGTCTGTCTCTGTCTTGTAGTGCATTTACAAGCACCCCGACAGTGGCAGCATTGCGACCCAGTTTGACTGATGACGAATGTGTTGTAATCTCCAAAGTCAAGGGCATATCACCTACCACACACTCACCCTGCTCTGGTGCTTTGTGGGTTGCCATGGTGTGATGTTGTCATCTTGACCAAAGTGCTGCGAGATCGAGGCATAAGTCAGTGGCATGGTGTGTTCGCGACATGATTACGACTAGACAATGAGCTGCGTTTACTGATGAATATGTCATGTCCTTTCTAGCTTATATCGTTTTTGATTTGAGGCCGGGAACTGGTGCTCCCAGAGAACTGCATAACTCTGGGCAAGCAGTAATTCCTAGCATCTGACTTTATCGTGTGCTTACTTTTGCTGTCTAGCCAAACTCAAACTCGCTATGGAACCAACTGCCACCATGATGGAATAAAGCAACTGGAATGATGTATGTCATATAATCTACTGCCTCTGGTTGATGAACAGAACTTCGAATCGAACAGACCGGAATGACCCTTCTATGACGGTCGTAACCGCTGCGTTCGAGTGCTGCAAAGAAGTATATCTGATGGTTGAATTCTTCCAGCGCTTCGACGACCTATCCGTAGAACAGTGTGGTCACGACAAATCGGAGTCAAGCTAGTATGGAATAAGTCACGACTGGAACCTTTCACTTTCATCAGTGCAGATAACAAAGACTGGGTACGTTGTGTGTGACGACCATCTCGCTAAAAAAAAGGAGCAAGACACGATAAAATGACACTTCAAGCTTCAAGCGTGGTCCGTCGCCATTCTCCAGTAGTTCCCTTCTGGGTCTTGCCAATTCGGTCACAATCGTTTGGTCCGACCCGTCGCAGGAAGGGGATCATCATGATGGGGACTAGATGCGGGCCGTGGTCAACTGATGATGCCATGTCTTGTACTCCTGTCTGTGTCATCATACATGATATAGCTCATGTTGTTCTGTTATCGGTGTAATGGAGCACGTTAGTGAGATTCGGATGCATTGATCATTTTTGCCTGGATGCTACTCAACATCAAAGGAAGGCGACTAAATTCGGCCCTGGAGGTGCTCAGTGTACAGAACCAGTCGCTATTCTTCCTTCAATTTGTTGGTATTAATCCAATTGGGTACTATCCAGACGAGCCAACGACTAGGCATACACGGATGACTCGATGAGTAACGCCTGCTGCACCTCGCCATTCCAACCATGGAGGTGATGACCGACAACACAAAGAAGTCATGGAGGTCTAACCAGAATTGTTGCTTTAACTGCTAACCGGGTAAATGTAAACCCACACCTTCCGGTGGAGGCCTGAGCACTGGCGCCGCTCTTCTTGGCCGTCCCCACGCCATGTCGCATAAATGGACATTCACTGGACCGCCGGGAGCCGACGCCTGACGCCCTAGCGCTACCATCAACCTCTAATTCACCTAGCCTTTGTCTCAATGGATGTCCAACAGGACATAAAGCACGCGGTAAGTGCAATTAAAATCCATGGACAGTGTTGATAATCGTTATCAAAGTCATCTCCAGTCAATTCCATATCCTTTTGCCCTGCAGGCCATACTGCAGAACCGTTCAGAACAGACGCCGGGTTGAAAGTGCCCTCTGGAGAGGAACCATCACTTGCCCTACTGCGCACTGTGGCACGACAGCAGCATGAGCTATGCTCAGAACTCCTACACACGTCACTTCCAAGGGCTTCGAATGCATTGCAGGACATCCTCCCACAAAGGAATGGATTCGTACATACAGTGATCGAGGCGTACAACAGACACCGCGCCCTCATCGTCCGTCCCGACGATGTCTGGCTCGCTATTCTGATACAATTCTGCTTCTTCGTCAATGGAAACGCAGAAGCACTTCGTAGTGCCTTTGTAGCCCACGAAGGGAAGAAAGAGCTTGTCATCTATGCGCTCGGAAATCGCTATACCATGGACCCTGCGCATATGGCACGTCAGATGACAGGTCTGATGCAGGAACACATTGTCGATCCATCGTTGCGCGAATGGATCATGCCGAGTTTTACGACGACGACAACACTGGACAAATCGATCTCGGCGATCGTGATGATGGGTACCATGAAGGAATACTTCACGTATACCTTTGGACTGGCCTGCGGGATCCCAAAAGTGACGATAGAGGGGGAGAAGAGCGACTGGGAGGAGATCTTGCGGCGTCTGGAAAGGTTAAAACAGTACGGTGCCGAGATTACTGCATGGTACCACCTCCTTCGACCTGTCATATCTCGCTTCGTCGCCGCCTATGACGATCCAAACTCTCCAGGGAACCTAGACTTTTGGAGCAAAGTCGCACACATGAATTCAGGCGGAAGCGGGCCGACGTGGCTGTCTGGGTGGATCACCACGTTTTGTGCATTCAATGAGAATGGAAAATGGCAGGGCAGAGTCATCGAAACTGACCATTTTTCCATGGAGGCCACGCCTTATCTTGCGCTCGATGGGACCCCTTACCCAAGGATTGATTCCGCCAAGATTCCGTGCGGGTACACGTATGTCGACGTCAACCTCAACGACAACGGGGAGGTGTTCGACACGATGTTCGTCACAGGATTGGTTGGTTCACAGATCTGCACCACAGAGAAGACAGCATCATCTGAGAGCAGGCTGCGTAACACAGTACGGCCACTTTCCGCGTGGTGGTACTTCATCAAGGGGGAGAAACCGAAGACCAAGAGGTTGTTGCGGACCAGGTGAACAGCTCACATGAACGTGCTTCTGTATGGCGTATTCGTATTGAAGGCTTGTTTTCCTGAGTAGGACATGTAACGTTTAAAATAGTTTATACTGTCCGTCGTCTGCAACTATCTCAACGTTCCCATGGATTACTGCCAATGTTATTCTAGATACGCTGTCGAACGTTCATATTGAATGGTAATGCGGGTGAGGTCGTGCGCTATTGTCCGAAATTCGCCATGCGGCTTTTGGCTCCTTGTCCCACATTCGTTTGAATCCATGTAAGCTACATTGCAGCGTTCGAAGATGGGTCGGCTCCTGAGCGTGAATAGTTCACAGCAACTAGAACTAAATGGCACCTGTGAGAGGCAAGAGAAATGAGACGAGAGTGAATAGGAACTTGCGGTGCGAGAAGAGATCCTGGTGATTCAACCACCCTATTTTTGATCTCACGTCTGACGCGACGGGCCATGATTGCGGCATTGTTGCAATCTTTCCCGGTGTCAAACCTGATGAGAAGGGCATAAGAGTTTATAAGACACTCTGAAAGAGCTCGACTAGAAATGCGCACATCTAGAGAGACCACAGTAGGTGGTGCACAGATGCGAGAAACGTCCAAGTCAGGTGACAGGGCCAAGAAGTTGAGCTTGAAAAACTCGCCGACTCCGACCACTACCAGCACGATCAATACTCTCAACTTGCATAAACCCCAATGCGTTTGGAGCTATGTTGGGCGGGCAAATGTCGGAGTCAGCACTACATGCACAACTTAAGGCCAAAACTGGCGGAAGCCCAGATTTTCTGTGTTGATGGGTCCAGCAATGATGCTGGGACCACATCGAAGGGGGGCAGGTTACGATGAGGTGACACACCCAATCTTCCTTCCATGCTGGTGCTCCGTTGAGATTATCCAGTGCCATAGCGTCCATTACACCACTTATCCTTCGTCTTGTTCGTCCTTGCACGAACGCCTATATTGCTATTCTGAACATCATGGCATTGTGCGACACTCTTCACTCAGGCTTATACAGGCTTAGACACCGTTCCTGACAGCAAGTCCGAGCAATGCTCATTGGTTGTTTGCTGCTCTTTCGCAATGTTTACTTCCACCTTTTGATATCTGCAATAGTCAAATGGCAGTCTTGTTAAATGGCAATGAGAATGTTCGTAAGGTAATACAAAGGTATTGGACTGCCGAAACAACCAGAACTACTCTGCTTGCCACTGGACATATATATATCCTGACGCCTCGTCGAAAGTAGTGTGAGTCAACGATTTGCCATTCTGCACGACCTCCGTGACATAATGCTTGGCCTCGCCACCAGGATAGCCAGCCTCAGCATTGCTAATGATAACTTCACCAAAATCGGCCAGGGGATAGTTGTCCAGCTTTCCAGCACCCCACTCCGCCATTCCAGCCTGAGAACAGATTCCAGCTGAGGAATGGAAGTACCTTGCTTCTTTGAGGTTCGTGCTGATATTCTCAACAACGGCATAGCCAGCCGTGGTGTTATATGCGAAGAGAGAAAGTCTGACAACATGACCAGACGTGATGGGGACACCAGGGAAGTATTGAGTATCGTCGGCGAAAGTGGCGAAAACTGTGCATAAGGAGTGTGAGTTCCTTTGCAAAGGCATGACTTAATATGTTTTTACCTTCCCAAGAGATATTGGTACCCTCAAAGGTGCTCCAGACCACAAGGACGAAAGTGTTATCTTCCTTACAGCCACTGTCTATAGCGACAACGAGGCTGACACTGCCACCACTTCGGAGTACAGGGACGGTGAAGTCACCCACTGCGAAGGTGATAAATTTCTAAGGTAGAGGAGAAAGTGAGCACAAGATCACGATTGATAAGACGGACAACAGACATCTGTACTGATTATGGCACCAGCGTGATTCGAATCGTTGGAAGCAGTGTCTCTAGGATGCTCGTTGAATGGGGAGCTTAATTGACCTTTGTGGCGATCTGCGAGAGCTACAGAAGCGAGAAATAAGCTAGAAATGAAGGTGAGGTTGAAACGCATCGTAGTCCTGAGCACTAGGTGAAAAGAACGACGTATGTTGTTGATATCACATGGGCCGTGCAAGGTTTTTATACATCTCATAGGTGTCCGCGATCGGGATTTGGGATGTTTCATGCAGTGATTTATGTCAAGGATGGTTATCGAACCGAACAGGTATCACCGCGAAACGTGATCAATCATGAAGACCGATGTCACTGTGGCGAGTCATGGACATCCTACAGCAGAACAACGGGAATGGACCGTGGAATCAAAACAGCCGACGTGCACGCCGTCGTAGACACGCACCCTCTAGCAGGTTGCTAGTGCTATTTGCGTTGTCGGCAGTATCAGAATCTATTACATGCTAGGAGTGTCTGTCCGATGGACAGTAAGTTGCTGACGGTCGTGTGCTAGGACCAGTGTAGGTATTTGGAGCGTTTTTATGAAATTGCCGCCTCTACACGGCGCTTGCGGGTGCAGTAGATATTCCAAACTGTCAATAGCCTAAGTACAATATTACTCATGATATCGCGGGCCATTTTCTCTCCAGAAGGCTCGTGGATGCAGCTGGTTTCTCTGCTGCTGCGAGAAATGCGGATCGAATCGCCATGGCCGAGGGATCGCCGGAACTCACTTGCGTTCTGTGTTCCATGGATATCTTGTGATCATCGTCGAACAGTACGATAGAGCGCGTTGGGGTGGAAAGTAGAGGCCAGGGCGATGGGAACTAATCTGGAGGATCTCGCAGACGACGGGAAAACATATATTTACTGGGCGGTGGATGTTGAAGAGGGTGGAAGTGTGAACATTCGAGTGATCAATCATTCGATAAACTGTTCCGTACTGATATCCAGTGGCGGTGGCTCTGCAGATCTGACCTCGATGACCAGTCGAGCCCAGAGCCCCCCTTGTCCTTGTTCTACGATCATTCTGCTGTGGGATCTCACAGCGGAGGGGCCAGATGATCCCCTCCCGAAAGAGTCCATGTACAACTGTGGCCCCGAACTCTTTTACGACATCGATATTTTTGGAGTTCAAGTTCCCATTCAGCAATCTTGTGGGTTATCATAAGACACCCAAAAGAAACGCAGCTAGCGTCTGCGAAATCGGCACAGGCCATCCCGTATGTCAATCCTCCGTGTCATCTCGAATAGGTTCAAACAGTTTGCATCTGCGGCGGCACCTCGTAGAGAACCTAATGACTTCGCCTGAGGTATCCTCAACCTCGGCAATAAGTGAAACATTCCCATTATGCCGTAGATGAAGTTACAGCAAGTCCGAACAACGCTCGTTTGGTGGTAAGCTTGCAATTTTTATTCTTCCACCTTTTTATGTCTGCAATAGAGGAAGTGGCCCGACGGCCAGATTTTTGCCTCAGGCAAACCATTCCAAATGTACCATTATTACTAGATGCTGAACAGGACAAGGTGCCTAGGTTCTATCCATGCAACCTGTACTATCAGCAATGCGAGAGCAATTATAAATGTAACGAACCGACTATTTGCCAAAACGTGCTGGTAAGGTGATACACAGGTATGGACGGCCGAAACAGCCAGAACACCACCATCTATTCCGTCTGCCGCCGGACAAAACCTGAAACCTCGTCGTCAGTAGGGTGAGTCAGCCATGGGACGCTTGTTCAGCATTCCGACAACTCACTCCAACTCCAGCATTCTCGTACATAGGCCAGCCAAGGAATGGAAGTACTTTCCTTTTTCGACTTTGGTACTGATATTCTCAGCATCTGTTGGCGCTGTACGAGGTGAGCATTGCTGACAACTGCAACCAAGGAGACATGCACTTGTACTTTGAGCCGCAACGACCACCCTCGACGAGGACCAAATCCTTTCGGCGCGGGATGCGCAGGGTCGAGCGAAACTGACCGCCAAACAGATGCGTAATGGGCCGACTTGGCCTGCGAGGGGGGTATTTTTGTTGTCTTCACGTGTCCGTACCATGTACCGTGCGCGTGACAGACGTACCGTTGTGCTTGCCCATCGTTTTAGTGTCCGAGGGTGCGGTGGACCAGAAATCGAAAACCCTCTGATGCCCTCTTGGTGGCCGCCCTGAAAGGGTGGCATGATACCGTCTTTTCCTTGGACGCATCACAGCAACTAGAGCTAAAGGAACATGATCAAAATAGTCGAACATTGCTGATTCAACTATAGATTAGCGTCTTATAATGTACGATAGCAAAGGAAGAGATAGGGCATACGTTTCTGGAAACTAGTTCTGCAATCCTGGTGGAGGGTTGAAGAATGCATGTTTTGCGACTGCGGCATCAGCGGCATTCTGGACGGACAACTGCAATGTGTGGAGAAAATGGGGAGAGAATGTTGTGCAGTCATCATTAGCTATGGGCTGTCCAACTCACTGAAAGCCTCGAGGACTAAATTCTGGTTACCCTCGACGGAAGGGGGATCACTCGCCGGGAATTAAGAGAACATGAATCAATGTCGACAGAGCTTTTTAGCCATTCAGAGGCCAGCCGTCTACGATGGCGCGTGCAGAAGAACACGGGAGGATGCTGCGATACAAACTAGCATGCCTCATAGAAGCGACGGGACAACGACGAGAATGAATAAGAACTTGCGGTGGAAAAAAGCGGACCTGGTGATCCGGCCATCCCATTTCTTGGTCTCGCGACGGGATTTGTGATATTCTGGAAGAGCTCGACTGGAAACACGTGCATCTGGGGAGATCATGGTGGTATACAGATGGCGAAACTGTTGTTGTTGGTTCGATGACGGGCTAGCAGGTTGAGCTTGAAAAGCTCACTGACTCCGACCTCAACTACCACAACGATCGACGCTCTCGATTGAACGTCAACGCGTTTGGAGCTATGCTACTAGTAGGCACTAGGCGTACTACCATCTCAGTCCTGATCACAGATCCTACTCAATTGGCACTCACCGCAGCGGCATTCCAACTTGAGACGCAAAAAAATGCCGCTCACTTCCAACGATAATGCCGGGGCTGTATAAAATAGACGCAGAGTACGATGAAGTGATACTTATCCCCTCCACGCTCGTCTTCCGCCGTCATTCTCCAGCGTCCAGCATCCATTACGCCTCACTTATCCTTCGTCTCGTTTATCCTTGCATGGACGCCTCCGCTGTTATTCAGAGAGCCCGAGCGCCGCGCAGATGTGGATGTTGGGCTTGGAATAAGTAAGACTGTGCACGAGATTGGATGACGTGCTCACGCGCCGCTTTCCAGAGTCAGGAACCCTTCGTACGTGGGGCCTAGTGCGCATGAGGTTCTTGCTGATGAATGGATGCAGCATCCCAAGCACTGCTGGCTGTCCCCGTGTAACGGGTGAGTCTTGTGGCGCGTTTGCAAGTGCCCCGACGGTAGCGACATTGTGGCCCACTTTGCTGATAAATCTCCCAGCCTTGGCCGCACGGATGCCACTCCCCGTCTGGCATTGTTACGACCTAGTGTGAACATTGCCTTTTTGCTAATTCACTTCCTGGTTTGATGTGGTCACCCCAACCAACTTGAAGTGTTGCGAGATCGAGGCGTAAGTCGGTGTCACGTTTGTGGGGTACGATTACGACTACACCATGAACTGCATTTGCTGATGAATTTGTCGCCAGCTTACATTCGCATATTGTTTGCGACTGAGGCTGGCGCCAGCACTCCCGTGTCTTCGAACAATATCAACAGCGATACTTCGGGTAAGCGGCACTCCCTAGTTCTAGTTTTTCTGTGCGCTGAGCTTTGCAACTCACAGCAACCCAACCGGGGGAGCTCGTCACGTCCAGCTACTGGAATAACGTACGTCCTGCAATCAGTGGAGAGAACTAAAGGAGCACGACTGGATCCCTGCACACGCAAAGGACGATCCTATAGATGGTGAGCAGGGATGGTCGTTGGAACATCGAATGATGTGCGCCTAACAATTCCTTTTGTCGGTACAGATCCGCTCAGAGGTTCGACCAAGTGCCCGTAAACGACATGCCGCAATCCCCTTTTACCGAGAGGGATCTGCATGTGGATTACGGGGGATGCCGCGTCTAAGGTCGTACTCTATCGTCCAAGCATGTATTTGTCTCCTTGATTGCTGTGTGACGCGTCCCACGTATTGTTAAAATATGTGATTTCCGTCGAAGAAGAATGAAGATGAGACGTCCGTGCATATACACAGGCCCGCCAACTGAAACCTTTGAACCATTGACTCGTTTGGTGTAACTGGTGGCAAGCGCGTCCTTTGCCCCAACCGGTCGGCGACCACCACCGCCGGGTGTCCGATTCCGTGACGTCATTGTCGAAGACGCCGAATGCCAGACGGTGCTCACCCCAGCAAGCCAACACAAATGTTGGGGTTACCTGCCCCAACGACACCCCGACCGTCCGAGGATATAAAAGAGGGAAGCAGGGCTCGATAGCCCTCCCTCCTCCCCCGACGTCGCACTGTCTTTCCCCCGTCTATTCATCATGTACTACGTGGTTCGTGCGCCGATGTGGCTGTTGGGCTAGTCCGAGGTCAACTTGGGGATCTCTTTGATGGATGGTAGTCCTCTTAGTGCTTGCATTGTGAGTCAGACTTGTCGGAGGTGTTGCTGTTGCTGACGGAGCTTGCTCGATCGAATCAAGCGGATGCATCGCAGTTAACAGCGCGTAAGTCGACGTCCGTGGTGCATCGCGGCGTGTTTGAGGTGGACCAAAAGCACGGCAGATAGCCCTTGAGCGAGAGCTCAAAGTCACTCGTGTGGCATTGAGGTCTGGACCGTGTGCTGGTACGTGATCGGACCCTATGATACCCTCATGTGTGCAGTGTACAGACTTTTTATTTTTCAGAATAGTCTTTGACCGACGTTTCTTGTACCCCTCGGTCCAAGAATGGGCCATACTCTCACTCCTAGGTGAGAAGTGACTCGGATTTGGTGAGCAATCTTTGGATTGCACAACATGATGAAATACTCACTATGAATATAATATGGCGCATATACACGGTTCTGATGCAGGGTATGACTCACGTTTTACCGTTACGATGCCGAGGTCCAGCTTGAAGTCGTCCAACACCCGGTTCACCGATCATGAGCCTCAACCTGAAGCCATGCATACTTAATCTCTAGGATCAAAGGGGATAATGTAATGACCATGATAATTTGATGCTAAAATCTTTTGACGTTGTATTCCGGTATATCTGTAGAGCACGCTCAAGGCATTCCCTAGTCTGAAACCACGGTGAGTGTTGCGACATCTGGCCGCAACCGGACTTCGGGTCTCATTCTTTTTTTTGCCTAGATACCGCGACAACATGGTACATGGGATGCGGGCCTGTGTTCTTTGCCGATCTGTGGAACGAAGTCGTACTCGGCGCATGACCGTCGTCGACAACGTTATACATCGCAGCAACCCTCGATTCCGAGCATCAATGATAGACGGAATGGCTGCATGATCATCCTTCACGGCCATGTTTTGTGACTCAGGTTTGGAATAACCAGAGACGACTCAAGTGCCCACGATCGACATGTAGAATCCTCTTGTGGCCTCGGTCTGGCGGATCATCAATTCGAACCGCGCGGCAAGGCATAATGGGACATCTGGATGTCGGTCGTGGTCAATTGGTAGACGTGTCCTCGGGTTTTTTTTTGCTATACTTCGTGACACTAGCTATACCTACGCATCGTAGTGGGTAAATAACGAGCTGTAAGCACCATTTAGATTCCAATAGACGGATTCCAGATCTAGTACCGGCGATGCAAATGAGATTTAGACGGTTGCAGCTTCCGTGGTTCTGTTGCTAACTACGTTTCCAACATGGAACCATGGAGGGATTTAATAAGAAGCCCTGCATCCAGCGCAATTCATCGCATAACCCCCAGAAGTGAACAGCGAAAACAGCAAATACTAGCAACAAACGAGCGTGTGCGCACGACAGACCTACATCCATAAACGAGAGGTCCGACTGCCCCACCCCTCTCAAGTCCCGATACGGCGGTAAAATAGCAGATACGCACAGCGATTGTCACGCTCGGGGGTGCCAAAGACGTCCTCTGGTCGCACGTCGGACACGAATTCGTCGTCTATCCGTACCCATCCCTCGCGCTGCTTTACCGTCGGACCCGTCACGTTGTCGATGTTGGGATGCAAGACATCGAGTGTATAATGCCCTCCCAAAGCCGAGAGTCCATGGTGGTAGAGCACTATCAAAGGCTTAGACGGACGTTGCATCGTTCTGTAGGAGACTCACCACCAAAGAGCTTGTACCGGGTCCCGTGGAGTTTCTTACCCTGGGCCATGACCTCTGCAGACGCGTCAGACGCGTATGCGAGTGTCAAGGAACGGACCTACCGCTCGGGACATCCAACTCGGGAGTAAAGGACACCTGCTTGCCGACCTTGGCCACGCCTGCGCTCGCGTCGTACAAGAAGCGCTTGAGATGGAGTATGAGTATCGGCGGAAGCGCATCGATATGCACTGTCTGGGTCGCATCGAGGGTCGCGCCGGGGCGGGTCACCGAGGTGACTTGCACCGACTGTGGCGAGGAAATATACGCCAACGCGTCTCGGATGGTGTGTATCTGTTCACGCTGTACGAAGGTGAGCGCGCGAACGACCGCGATCGAGGAGGCGTATACCTGTATGTCGAGCCGTAGGGACCGCCAGTCCTCGACGAGGACCGAGTCTTTTTGGTGCGGGACGCGCAGGGTTGACCGGAATTGACCGCCGAATAGACGCGTGATCGGCGACTCGGTCGACTTGGCCTGTAGGGGGTGTTATTTTCGTCTCGGCCGCGTGCCCGTACCACGCACCGTGCGCGTGACTGACGTGCGATTGCGCTTGCCCACCTCATGCCACGGGCCGTCTTCCGGGGCCGCAACGTGTTGGGTCTCGGGGTGCGATGGGCCGGAGGGTGCGAGGGACGCAGAGATCGAGAGGAGCTCCTCTTCCAGCGTATCCAGGTAAAATCCCAAAAACTCTTCGGCGTCTTCTTGGTGGCCTCCCTGAAAGGAATGGATAAGGAGCGAGGGCGCGGTGCCAGAGGTTGACTTACTCGCATGTGGTCGAACCGCTTCTTTTCCTTGAGCGCATCGTAGACATAGGCGGGGATGAACGAGTCCATCACGTCGTCGTCGTCGTCGTTGTAGCCGTTATGGGTGCGATCGACGCCCTTGCCCTTGCCCTCGGGCGGCGGCCTGGTCTTGGGAATAAACTCGTTGAGAAACCGGATGGTCGCCACGACGAGAGGTGTTTTGCTGTTGGACACGTCGCTGTCAGCTGGGGTATCGAGGAACCTGCCCAGTTCGTGGAACAAGCGCCAAAAGGGCGGGCAGTACAGGAGCACCTGGAGGACTGCGTTGGCAAAACACATATTGCCCGTGTTGACGAGACCGCGTGGACGAATGTGCATGGCAGAGTGGGTCGAAGGACCCGACGTTAGTAGGGACAGTAGCTCAGGTTTTTTGCTGGGGGAGACGGGCATGGCGGAGGCAGCAGGGGTGGATGCAGGGATGGAAATGCCGACGACGGCCGAGGTGGGAAGCGAATTGGGTTTCGAGGGGGACGCTGTACCATTGCGAAGGAGCGACGCCCAGGAGGGTTTGAGGGCAGGTGGTTTGGCAGGTGGAAGCGGTTCCTCGACGGGTGGTTCGGCCGATGGTGTCATGGAGGGGACGTCTGGCTGGGGCGTGTCTGGTCGTGGCGGGTCCGATTTGGCTTCTCCAACCGATTCCGCAGCGGAGAGGGAGGTATTCGTGGAGACGGGGGAGGTGGGGACGGAGGTATCGGGTGCAGTCGAGGCGGGGGTGGTGTCGGTGGCGGCAGAGGAAGGGGGGTCGACCGGAGTGGGCGTCGGGGCGCGGTCGGGGACCTCTGTCGGGGGCGGCGAGGGGAAACGGAGCGCCTTTTGGATGACGTCATCTGGAGGGCGGGCGCGGGGAGAGATGATGATGCCAGGCGCAGACGAGGGATCCTCCGGACGGTGCGACCAGATGACATACTCGGGATTCGTACTCGTCATCATCTTGGGGGACGAGGCGGGGGACATGGGTGCGGTAGGGGAAGAAACGGTGGGCGACTGATCAGCGGGGATTTCGGCTGGATCTGACTCTGGAGTGGGCATGTGATCAGAGGGGGGTGCATGGGGCGAAAGCGGGGGCAGCATCGAGAGCTGCTTGGGGAGCGGAGACAAGGGCTGCTGGGGCTGCCAGGCGGTGTGATAGGGGCTGGGAGGGTGCAGCGGGTACGCGACGGTGGGCGGGTGGAACTTGGCGTGCGGGTGCGGGTGCTGGGCGAGGGGCGGGGGGTAGCTAGGACCGGGGGGGGGGGGGGCGGGGGGGGGGGCGGGCGCGGCCGGGGGGGGGGGGTGGGGGGGGGGGGGGGAGCTGGGGCGGGC
>JBBPUA010000635.1:0-14115 GCA_038094355.1 Afroboletus lepidellus | reverse complement strand
TGTTCATTGCTTTGAATTACATCGACGTCGATGCCACGGCCAATCTTCGGCTGAATGCTTATGTCGAAAAGGTCTCCGAGCGCGGTCTGGAGTGGCACATTGATACGTGGGTGGACACCGTCCTTAAAGCTGCCGGCGCCACCGTCATTGTGTTCAACTAGGGCTTTCCCTCTTTCCAAGTGGGTTTTTTCTTCCGCTTTGTCCTTACAGTACTCTAACTCAATGGCCTGAATTTCTTGATAGACTGTGATGATTGTGAGGTCGATCTGTTGTATCTTCATTCCAGGCAAGAGAGGGGCGGTCGATAAATCTTTGACGGCAAACTTGTTGTCTGTAGTCATCATATACATCGCGCAGTGATATAGCAATAGTTCTGACTCAGTATCCTCAAATAACTTTGTCGGTGTGAGATCCATGTTAGGTCCGAGTTGTCCTGTATGAGGCCGTTGATAGTTGATGATCATGCTTACATGCTTACCGGGGAGAAAATACCATTGTGATGAAGGCCCTCGCCCTCAATGTGGCAAGTAGGTGGCAGGAGTAATCGAAGATGAACTACTGTTCGTGATGTGTTGTCTACAGGGGAAATGCCAAGCAAGGTGAACATCATGCGATCGTCTTCGCCGGAAGACCGGGCGAAGAGGTCGGCAGTATTTAAAACTATATGTGTACACATGTAAAAACGACAGCATAAGTGGTTCGGGGGTCCGGATGTATAAAGGGGTTGAAGTTAAAACTGATCGTCCTACACACCGAAAGAGAAGATGCGTTTATGCATATTTTCCTCTGGTATGTGACATGCCCGCCATGAGGATGAGTCGCGTGTTGCTGTAAGAACGTCTGCGATGTCACCCCCGGTCAACGTCAACGGACGTGTACCACCTGCAGCTTTATCCGCATTTGGTGATTTGGGCTGCACAGAGGGGCCATTCGACAGTGGCCGCTTGTGATTGAGAGAACCCGTTTCTTCGTCGAACACACTATCCAACAAGATCCAATCTTGCCAGGTGATGTTATCAGGTATCGTTATCTCACCGGAATGAAATGGTTGAAACCCGCGAACACGCAGTTCGTGCATCAGGAATAATGAAGGGAAAGGAGCATCCTGATCTGCAATATCGAGAGCAATGGCCTTGCCGTGAAACTCCTGACCACGGTGATCTTCAGTGTAGTCTATAAACACGAATTTGCGGTGCTATTCCAAAAGGCATCCATACACGAATGACATCAGGATTGAATTATACTCACCTCAGGGATGAAGCGTACGAAGAATTCATGTGCATTAAACATGAGGCGATGGTGCGAACACATGACCATGCCGTTTCGCACGTCATGCTGCGGATAGTATTTGGCCCTAAGAGGAATCCAGTGTAGCTCCTTTAATTTTTGCCACTACGTTTCACGTCAATTTTGAGCCTGTGCGAAGGATTTTGGACGACACACCATTTTTGGGATCATGGAAGCATCCGGGTCCACGTCCTTCCAGTTGATGATGTAACAATGCTCGAGGACGCAAGGAATGGACAGTCCACAAACAATGCACCGACGCCGACCGAGGAACATGTCACGCCTGTCTACCCCCGAGTGAAATGCACAGCTCATCGATGCTTCTGGTGCCTCATATTCTTCCCATTCATATTCGGGGAGTGAGCCATCTAGTGGGAGAGGAAATGGAAACATAGGCAACGGTGCCGCAGTAGGTGACTTGTGCTTAGCCTTGACAAGTGGATGAGGGAAAAGTATGTACCCCCTAAATTCTAGGAGCATGATAATTTTCAAAAGAACACAAATAAGGAAATAATCAGCACACCCGGGTGCCAAGGCCAGTGGAGCCATGGCAGCCAGAGTGTACTAATGGCTCAAGGACAGTGAAGTAGTGTTTTTGACAAGGGAAGAGGAAATTAGATCGTTGTCATCGCTGACAATAGTCGGACCGAAGGAAAGATGAAGCACTCACAGCAGTTCGATTCTTTGATTTCCTTTGTTCTTTTTGTCGATCTTGAGGCACCAACAACGAAAATTCGACCGTAGTCGTCACAGGTCCATCCTAGAAGCGAATGAGTCACACAGGAGACGTGCAGTCTACATCCTCACTGCCACCCTCACCATGCTTGACCCCGGAGGAGAGGAGCGAAGTAGACCTGGGAAACTGAGGTACACTCTATCAATTTTGGCATTGTTCCTTGCCTCATACTAGTAATTCTGATAACCTTGATCGAAGTTGGATGCTGATGCCAATGTCAATGGTTCTTTGGCTAATTGGCTCGCTATCATGATGTCCCTCTTTGCCCATTGCTGTCAACAAGCAAGGTTCTTCCCGAGCACACAAGTGGGCTTTTATGAAAGTCGTCGTGCTGGGTGATTCTCGCAGGAGATGTTAGCATTACCTAATTAGTCGCGTCATACGGTACTGCTCCAGACCACTACGGTCATGTCTAGGCCAGACGCTGAGGCACGTCCGACTACAGAGGACGAGGATTTTGTCACCGTGGAACGGTGAGGAAAACATTTTCCGCCGAATCGGCCCCCTTGAGCTGATCGTAGCCAAGTCCGACTGCACGCGTAGTGTTACCCTCTGGAGAGGACAACGACGACGGCTCCGAGTACGAATCGGCTCAAGAAGACGTGGAGGAGAACGAAGAAGACCCTCTGGAGGACTTTCCGGATGATGTGGACGTGCGTGATTTATTGCTGTCTCCACATGTGGCGCTTTCGTGATCGCCGACGTTCGGGACGCAGGACCTGGAGCTCGTGCATGCCCGCGTGAGCTCGCTCGCACCACTGCGCCTGCAGCGCTTCGCGGACCATCTCAGGCGGCTGTGTCTCCGCCAGAACGCCGTGTCGCTGCTCGATCCAGAGGTGTTTTGTCAGTTGCAAAAGTTGGAGGAGTTGGACCTGTATGACAACAAGATCAAGACGGTCGGCGATGCGCTGGACGAACTGTCTTCGTTGACGTGGGTGCTGTTTTTACGTCGGTGGACGCACGCTGACGTGCGGTGGCGATAGGACGCTGGATCTCTCGTTCAACTTGCTGCGGAATATACCGGACGCACTCGCCCATCTACCGTCTCTGCGGACGGTGTACTTTGTGCAGAATCGAATAACGAAGATAACGGGCCTTGAGGTATCTCTGTCGCTGACAAGCCTGGAACTCGGGGGTAATAGGATCAGGGTACGTTACCGTGACGCTGAGAGTGTACAGTACCGATGCGTCCTCTGCAGCGAATGGAGGGGTTAGACGCATTAGTCAACCTAGAGGAGCTATGGTTGGGAAAGAACAAACTCCCGAAGCTCGAGGTATATGGATGATGATCGATGGTTGTTTGCAATGCTAACTTGTCGCCAGAACCTGGACAAGCTCACGAAACTTAGGATTCTGTCTCTCCAGTCGAATCGTATTACCAAGATAGAGAACCTCGAGAAATTAGAGAACCTCGAAGAATTGTATCTTAGTCATAATGGAGTCGAGAGAATAGAAGGCCTCGAGCATAATGTGAGTGGCCCCCGCGTGATGTAGGACATGGTCATGAATCCTTTTCCAGCACAAGCTGAAGACGTTGGACCTCGGCACGAATTTCATCCCTGCGTTAGAAAACATCTCACATTTGACGTCATTGGAAGAGCTTTGGGTGAGTCCTTCGACACAGAGCGCACGTCTGGTTGAACGCGTCGCTTTTCCTTCAGTTGAACAACAACAAGATTCCTGATCTGAAGGCACTCGAGCCGCAGCTCAAGCACTTGGCATCGTTGGAAACGATCTATCTCGAGGGGAATCCGTGCCAACAATCGGAAGGCGTAACATATCGACGGAAGATCATGCTGTCTCTCCCACAAGTGAAACAGATTGATGCCACGTGTGTTGTTGCTTCTCCGCCCACGTAGGGAAACTGACCTGGAGATAGGTTTGCAAAAGCAGCGTAGATATATATATTTTTCCGCATCAGTTCAATTGCTATGAACCCGGCCTCGCGCCGGTACTATTCTACTGTCTTTTGATACCAATATCACGTGATCATCTGTAATACAGGCGCTACTTGTGCGCCTCTTGCTCACACCACCGTCGTCGTCGTTTGATACCCAGACCGAGTCCACGATGGCCCCAGTCGACAAAGCCAAGGCTGCCGGCGTCAGCGTCAGCTCCTTCTTCGACCTTAAAGCCGAACTCGCCAAGAAATCAGACGAGTTCGCAAAGACAAAGGCGACGGGCGGTGCCAAGTACACCCCTGGCGAAGGGCGGACGCGACCCGACAAGGCAAGCACCCAACCGTTTCGACGTCTGTGTCACTGACGCGCACGCAGAAACCGACCGTGTGGGCTCGAACGAACAAGGGCGTGCACGGTCGCGCGACACGAGACCTGGAGCTCGAAGCGGTGAGCAAGGTGACGATCGAGTCGGCACGGGCTGCGTTGGAGCGCAAGACCAAGGTGTACGACAAACTGATGAAGGGCAAGTCGGGCGGGTTGAACGATAAGCAGTACGAGGCGTTGTTGGTAGACGTGCGCCACTTTCTTTTTTTTTGCTTGGGAGCGGGGCTGATAGGGGTTAGTTTGACGCCAAGGTCGCGGATCGGTACGAGTCGGACAGCGATGACGTGGACGAGTCGTTGACGGTGCCTACGAAACCGGGCGAAGAAGAGGTGCGCTTCTGGTCGTACGTCGTCGCGTGGGGATATTCATGGGATGCAGGACGATCCTGTCATTGAATACGAAGACGAGTTTGGACGGTTACGGACGGGCAGACGATCAGAAGTGCCACGTCATCTCCTTCCGAAATCCCAGGACGAGGACGAGGACGTTGACGACGGGTAAGCTGTCTGGTTTTGTGTTGTCCATCGGATCTCATGTGCATGGCGTATGACAGGGACGTTATTCGTGCGTATATGCGTCGAGAAATGGCTGACTGTATTGCTAACACCCTTGTCTCGCAAGACAATCCTGTCAATTTCTTCCCTGTATACGAACCTTCTGCCGAGCGTGTCAAGGCTGTGCAAGACGAGCTCGCAGAGGCCGATAACCCTCTTTCATCGCACTATGATGCTTCCAAAGAAGTCCGTGCAAAGGGCGCCGCGTTCTACCAATTCTCTGGGGACGAAGAAACGAGAAAGAAACAGATGGAAGAACTGAGAACAGCGCGCGAAGAGACGAAGCAAACGCGAGAGGAACTCGGGGCGACGGACGTGCGACCCGGTGAAGTGGAAGGCATGCAAGAGGAGAGCGTGCAGTCTACGACGAGTCGAGCGCTGGAGAAACGCAAGCGAGAGATCGAGGAACGACGGGCCTTGTTGGAGGCGAAGCGCCGGAAGACCAAGGTGGCACCCGCAGAGGGCGAGGCGACTTCGGGCTCGGCGACGCCTCCAGTGACATTTATAGCCCATGATCCGTTCGTGGCGCTGGAGAAGAAAACCACTACACCCACTTTGCGCGTTGCCAAAACCCCTGAAACGAATACCACCAAGGGTGGTCTTTCGGATGCGGACGCGTTCCTAGCTCAACTCGAGCAAGACTTTCTCGGGAAGCGGTGATTTCTTTGAATACGCCATGGTGAGCTGTGTAGATTACACTATGCAACTTCAGTCTAAGCCCTCGCTTCTACAACCAGCCTCTCTGGACATCTCAAAGAAAACGGACCGGCGTCTTGCTTGTATTCGGCAACCCAAACACCCTTGAGTTCGTATCTCACCCTCAATGGCTCTTTCCCCGACACGACGTCATTCATGAATCTCTTTGTGGCCTCGAGGACATCGATGGCTGGCTTCATCGCCGTCGCATGTCCGCAGTTTATCTTTATCTGTTTCGCGTTGGGTTGCTTTCGAACAAAAGCTAGCAATTCATCAATCGTCGAAAACCAAGTTGGCAACGATCCCTCTTCGGGGAATACGATGGGGTCGTCCTCATAGAGGGTGTCTCCGACGTACAACATGCCTTCTTCCGTGTCCCACAGTGCCAATTCATCTGGAGTGTGTCCGGGGGTATGCAAGACTATGACGCCCAGAGGCACGTGCGCCATCGATGTAATGGAATGGAGATGAGGGATGAGCTGGAGATTGTACGACGGGGTACGAATGTCTAGTTTGTCGCACAAGGAATGTTTGGAGAGATTTTCGGGCGATGTAAAGGTAGGATCATGACTGGAGCCTAGGATGGGACTGTCGACCGCAAACGCCTCGACGCCGACTGCGATGAGGCCAGTCAAGTACACCCCGCAAGGTCGAGGCGCGCAACGCACGAATGTGATCGTAGTGACAGTGGCTCTGCACGACGATGTACGACAGCCTTCCTCCCGGATTAAGAGGCTTGCCTCCGTTGTCGTCCACGGGGACGGTTTCGATGAACGTGCGGAGGTCTTTGAGACCTATGATGGGATTGTTTGTTTGCCCACCGCATCCTGTGTCGAGGATGAGGATGGTGCGGGCGACGGGGACGATCTTGGCGTAGATGAAGGGGTGTTCGCCCCAGACGTCGTCCCATTCTATGATGAGGAACGTGCTGGGGGTCAACCGGCGTGCTGTGAAAGCGGGGAGATGTGCTTTTGACGTGGTTGGATTTGCCAGTCTGGCGTCTAGTCTACACATGGTGGACGAGAAGGCGTCTCTGTTCGGTGCGTGTGGGAGTATACACGTACGGCCTCTCCGGTTGTTCACTATCAACCCCCCGAGACGGGACAGATGATGGCCACCTCTTCTCCGCCACGTAAAACTACCGATCCCACCTCCGACTCGAGTACCATCTCTGCATCGACGCTCCACTGACTGGTTTCGAGGACCTTGTCCAGGCCTTTGTTGGGGTGCAACGAGACGAGGAGGGCGGCAAGGGATGCGAGTGGGAACTCGGGTTTAGAATCGAGGGTGGTAGGGAGTTCGACGGTCTGTTCAAAGAGACCTGTGCATGTGGACGCGGCCGCAAAGTAGAGGACGGAGATGCGGCTCATTTCCCTCGGTGGCGGGAGTGCGGAAGTGAAAGGCGTATGACCGATTCCCCACGTCACTCGAGTTGTGTTCTGGGTCAGAGAAGCTGTGCTTGACTGCGGGCGGAGCGAGCCGAATAGAGTCGGTCCCTCCTAAAAGCATCGTTAACCACCAGGTGCGCCTTTGCACGTCTCAGACCCGGCTGCCTGTTGACACGCGCGAAGCCGCCACTGACAGATGACAACGTCTTCTCGCGTCGTGCTCTTGGGCGTGCCGAAGAAGCCCAACCAGCCGAGCTCCTCTGGGTTCTGCCAGAAACTGGAGACGTTCCTGCGGTATACCGAGACTCCATATGAGCTGCGCGACACGTACCCCTTCAAAGGGCCCAAGGGCAAGGTACCGTATGCGGAGATAACCCACGACGGGAAGACGGTCACCGTCCCCGACTCGCATTTCATTATTCAGTACCTCGTGGAAAACGGCCTCATCAAGGACCCCGACGAGGTGGCAGGCCTGACAGCGGTTCAAAGAGCCGAGTCGAGGGCGTTTCAGGCCTACGTCGAAGAGCTGTTGTACCCCGCCGTCGTGTACGACCGGTGGTACGTCGACGAAAACTATGCGGTCACGGCCAAGGAGACGTTTGGCGACGTCCCGTGGCCTGTGCGAACCATCCTGCCGTGGTTCTTCCGGTGGAGGATAACGGGGGTGTTGCACTCTGCCGGGGTCGGACGGCATTCGGGCGAGGAGGTACATCGGTTGCAAAAGGAAGCGTTCGATGCGCTCGGGGCCAAGTATGCCGAGCGCACCTACTTTCACGGCGGGGAGCTTCCTTCGCGCATCGACCTGACCGTGTACGGTTTCCTGGCCAACATCGTGGCGACGGGGAGCAACCCGTACTCTACGGCGCTGATAGTGCAGAGCGGGGCGTTGAGGTCGTTTGTGGAGAGGATGACACGGTTGCTGTTTCCAGAGTATGAGGACGTGCTAGGCAAGGTGCAGACCGCTTGATCGAATAGCATCCGGTTGATATGTATGAAATGTATTTGAGGTGCATCGCAACGCCTGTCCCGTTCTCTCCGACACCACGCCCGCGCCCTGCTAAGCCATTGCCGTGAGCGTCCTTCTAGAAATCCCATGTACGACAGCTGACGGCACCTCGCAAAGTCCGGCTCCCAGCGTCATCTTGCTTTTTCACTTCATACTACGGCTCCGATCCCTTCTGCGAGGGGAATTCCACTCCTTTCAACTCCCCCATGTCGCCCCGTCTCGCGCGCGACGTCGTCGTCCCCTTCTCCGGTTCTGCCACCGTCGCCGACCCCAGTCCCACCGCGTCCTCGCTCGCGCAAAACACTGCAGCAGTAGCCGGCCCCAATGTCTCCCAGACCGACGTCCCCTTCGTCGCCTCTCCTTCACCCGCCACCGAGTCATCCGCACCCACCGCCTCCCCGAGCTCCTCTGCCTCGTCCGGTCATCAAATTCCGCTGGGAACCGTGATTGGGGCTTGCATTGCCGCCCTAATCGCTCTCCTTCTCGCTGTCCTTTTGGCCCTTCATTGCTCCAGACGCCACAAACAGTCCGCCCCGTATGCCAAGAACCGCAACGCCACCAACAACGCCTCGCGGAGACGCTCCCATCTGGAGCCCTGGAGGCGGATGGACGACGATGCAGATCGGCGGGAGGCGAAAGAGCGGTCTATGACGCAGCGTCCGCCTTCTGGCGCCCTCGGCGCCATGTTCCAGCGCACTAACAGCAGCAACTCAGGCGAGAAGTCATCCGAGACACACAATCGGGAATCTGTCGGAACGATGCGGCATTTTGCCAAGTACCATCCCGGCTTGGCAGCTGAGATGGCATCGCAGTCCACCGCAGAAGCCAAGGTGGCTCAGCCCGCACCCGTTTTGCATCACGTGGGCCGTGGGTCGGACACGAACCCGCCCGTTTCCTGGGACGGGGAGACCGTCGGCGCAGCGTCCATGTCGTTGCATTCGAGCTTTGCCAGCTCTTCGTCGCCTCTCGTAGCCACCGCAAAGGCGACTCCACCTGCCACGGCTTCTTCGCTCCATCACTGGCAAAGTGCCGAGGTGGTGCACGTCAACTCGGAAGTGTCCGAGGACGGGGTGCTTTACAATCCCTTTGCGGACGGCACCAACTCTGTCAGGAGCAAGCGGAGCAGTACCAAGGGCCAAAATCCCTTTTTCAGCGGCCGAGATCATCCCGCCAGACGCCCGGCACTTCCCGATGCGCGCAAGAATCCTTTTACTGATCCACCTCCTCGCGACTCGTCCGATCCAATTCAATCTCTGATTGCTGCTCTCCAAGAACCAATGGGTGGCGATAGAATTGTCTCTATGCAATCGTCCTTCTACTCCGGTATCACCGGGGATGATGCCGAATCTGCTCTCAGCGTCACGGCCTTTCCCTACCCACCAACGCGACTCAACGCTGGTTGATCTCTCTGATTGTTCATGCACAATCGGTCTCTATGGTGCCATATCAACATCGTGTATGCGTTGACCCTTTTCGTGTACGTACTCTTTTATTTTATTTTTTATTGTTGTTCTTGCCACTAGTAGACGCCGCTTGGATTTTCCTTGCCATCCAAACCATAACTTGGTACTGGCCTACCCCTTTCCTCTTCGCCGTCGCTCCTTGCATTGTTGCTCTTGCTTTTTATATATAATTGTGTGCATTACATCCTGTCTCCGGATACTTCCATACTGATCCACAATCCGACTCTCGCTGTCTTTGCAATTGATACAACTGCCTTTACTGAATCGTGTCCGTGCAAGGGTTTTTTTTTCCCAATTCGTGAGTCACGATCCCTGTCGTCATCAGGCACCCACGTTTGTCTGATAATCAGATCAATGCTGTGGAGATGAGTTTGATTCTGCAGAGATGGTGACGGTGCTGATCCATCTAAGAGTGACTCGTGCTTTGGTTTGCACAACATCATGCGATTCTGTACACGGTCATAGCTGGGGCACCGGCCTGCTCGGACGTCGTCAAGGTATACCACAGGGGCACAGTTGTTTGCCTGTTGTTCTGGCAAGTGATCGTCCTTCCAGACGCGGTCCCTTTTGCCCCTGTGCCGCTCCCAGCGACCGCTTACGTTGAGTAGATGTCCGGTTTTCCAATGGCCGTTCACACAGACCCTGAACAAGTTGACAAGGCCACGGTCCGCGTGTTCTTTGGGATGATAAAGAACAAGGGCAAAGGGTATGGACTTTGATTCCTCTCACTGCGACACCCAGAGGTCATCTCCCGACTTGACGCTGCGGTCAGGGAGACTGGACAAGCATGGCGAAGCAGTTGCGTCTGCTCCGACGAACCGTCGTCAGGGCCATTTCGGATCCCGATTCGTTCCTGTCGGTACGTCCGCCCCGCTCGCGCGTTTCCATAGCATCTGACGTCCGTCGAAGAAAAGTCCAAAGAACCCCGAGGGCGACAAGCTCGCGCGAGCCCAGACGCTCCCGGCGGAGCTCATCGACGCCGCGCTGCTCGAACGAGACGAGGCGCCCCTCCAAGAGTTGATCGATCAGACGAAATCCGACATGCCGCTCCGTCTGATCTGTACCGAGGACGGCAAACTGTACGATCGCAACGCCATCGAGGCGCGCTTTCGGGCGGACCACGCGCCCTTTTTCGAGCCGACTGCACCGTCGCCGGATGCGAACGCGATGGCTGACGCGGTCCAGACGTCGTTTGCGTACGTCATGTTCTCGCACCGGTGGGAGGGGGTGGAGCCGCTGTTCAAGGACCTCGAAGGGTCGGACGTGTTTTCGCTCGCAGCGTCCCCGGGGACGCGCAAGCTGCAACACTTTTGTCGCACCGCGCGGGAACGCGGGTTCCGCTGGGCGTGGTCGGACACGTGTTGTATCGACAAGAACAGCACGTCAGAACTGCAAAAGTCGATCATCTCCATGTTCAGGTGGTACCGCAACTCGGCGCTTACGATCATCTACCTCGGGGACGTGTCCGATAACACGATCGAGGCGTTGAAAAAGAGCGTTTGGTTCTTTAGAGGGTGGACGCTCCAGGAGCTCATCGCTCCGCATCGGCTCTTGTTCTTCCAGTCGGACTGGACGCCGCTCGTCGTCTGCGACGATCTCCCCATGGACAACTACAAATCCTCCCCCGCCTTCCGCAGCCTCGTCACAGACATCACAGGGATCGACGACGCCTCGCTCACCGCGTTCGACCCCTCTTCGCGCACCCCGACGATCCGCCAACGCATGAGCTGGGCCGCCCGCCGGAAAACGACCGAGATCGAAGACGTCGCCTACAGCCTCATGGGCATCTTTGGCGTCCACCTCCCCGTCATGTACGGCGAAGCCCACGGCGCCTTTTACCGCCTCCAAATCGAAATCATGGCCACCTCCGACGACCCCTCGCTCTTCGACTGGACCGGCACGCCCGCCGCCCTCAACTCGTGCCTCGCGCTCTCCCCCGCGTGTTTCGACCCGTTTGCGCCCCCGATCGTGGATCCGGTGCCGGCGACGATGCGCGTGGCCAACGCGGTGCGCCGGGTGCCGTTGGTGCGCGAGGTCCAGCGCGGGATCGACAAGCTCAGCGTGGAGCTGTTCAACATGCAGGAACGCATCGGCGTCAATGCGCAGCATCCTGCGAATTACATGGCCGGGGCCAAGCTGCACTGTCACGGGCTCGAGTACAGCGTGCTCGACGTCGAGGAGACCAAGGCCATGTCGGCGCGTGCGGGGCGGGCGGTGTTTCAGTATCATATCTTGACCGAGTCGTTGCATCCCATCACCGTCACGTTGGCGGAGCCGATCAACACGGGGTTTGGGTTCGGACGGATACAGAGCAAGTATCTGTGTGTATTCAGGGTGTGGGACCAGTCGTTGGCAACGGGCAGGTCCGAGATCGGGGACGAAGGGAACCATCCACTGCGACAGCCGTTTGTGGCGCACTTGTTGATATCCAAGCCGGGTGGGATATACAGGCGAATTCAGGTCAAAGAACGCATCGTGGCCAAGTTGGCGCATCCGTTGGAGTTTCGCATGATCATGCAGCTTCGTACCCTCATGATCGAGTGAACGTCGTACAACATAGTCTATAACTTCTAGTTTAGTCCTCTGAATTCAAGTATCATTCAACTTGAGCAGCTGCATTGGAAGCCCAAGAACTGCTTCTCTCCCATACCACAGTACCGTCTCTCCTCTCTAATCTCGGGGTCCAGTTGGTCCTCGGGCGTGTCCTCGCCCTCGGCACCCCACGGCTCAAACGGAGCACAGGCCATCTACGAAGGAGTCACGCCCACGTCTCAGTCGCCTTTGCGAGGAACACGCACCTGCAATACCTTGGCGAGCACGCGCTTCCCACTCTCTGGGTCCCTCTCCACCTTTTGGATGACCTCCTCGAGGAGCCACTGGCGTAGCACGAACCGCGGGTTGGCCGCCTTGACCGCCCGCTCCCGCGCCGCCTCGTAATCCGGCTCCGTCGTCCACTCCGAGGCATCGCGGTCGATCCGGTCGCCGTACTTTTCGAGCCACCGCAGCCACTCTTGCGTCGCCCGACCGTGATCCAACTGGTCCGGCTCCGGCGTCCCTCGAAGCAAACCACCAATAAACACCTCCAACGCGTCCGTCCCTTGCGCTCTCACCATCTCCCGGCGGAACCCCGCCAGCCTTCGAAACGTTCCGTGAAAGTCGAGCCGCTGTTGTTCCATCATGTCCAGGAGCGGCTGGAAGAGCGCGGTCTGGTCGTCGTCGACATGGAGACGGAGCGCGAGGCGTTGGCGCAAGAGGCGATTATACTCGAGGGCGCAGGTCTCTTGGAGGATGCGTTCCATCTCGGATTGGGTCTCTTTGAGGGCAGTTTCACGCCATGACTGGATGGTCTCAGACGACACTTTGGCTGCCCAGTCGTGCTGGACAGCCTGGTTCCCGAGGGATATCTCGGCGCCGATAAGTGGAGCGAGCGCATTGAGCAGAGCACGGCAAGCATATATTCTGTAAACGTGCAACAATGGACGTTGAGACAAGAAGAATTGCTCACATCATGTTGGGTTGATGCTAAAGCATCAAATTAGATGGCACATTTGGCCAGAGCGTCGATCTCACCTTGTACGCATATCGTCCCTCAGAGTCGCTGTGGTTGCAAATGTGATAAGAGTCAAAGACGTCCATGAATGCATATGGTCCTGTATTATGGTCGAACCAAAACATGTTCATAGCGTGGACCACTTACCATAGTCTATTGTGAGGCCCATGATGGACACGCTGCATCACGTCAGAACACCCTCGAATAACTGTCTCAAAAGACTTACTTGTCCGTATTGATGACGCCGTGCATGAATCCATACGCTTGCCAGGCTGCTACCATCCGTGCATTCCTGCGAGCGACTTCGAATACCAACTCCTTGCCCCACGCCTGGCCCGCGTCGGTGTCGACCCCTTGGAGCTTCAAGACCCTCTGGACGACCCACTCTCCCAAGATGCGCAACGCGTCGTAATTGGCGTCCTGTTGTCCACCGCCAAAGAAAAACATCTTTGTTGCCGGAGACAGTGCTTCGAAATTGCCGATACGAATGAAGCTTTCGGCGACACGGGTGCATATACAGGCCGTTTCTATCCTCTCGCGTGCGACGTGTAATTCTGGGAGGTATACAAGGCCGAAGGAGCGGGTGGTTGGTATGGATAGGGCGTGCATGGCTTGAAAGAAACCTTGTGAGCAACAGAAAACCGGATGGAAAGATGAATCACCTTCAGAGCAAAGAAACTCTCGGATCGAAGAACGCAACACAGCCAAGCCGTCCGCGCTCCTCGAGAACGGGGTACGACCGGCTCCCTTGAGCTGAAGTTCGTACGACACGTCCTTTTCAGAGGGATGTGGCGTAGCCACTACTCAATGGTGAGCACGCCAACCCAGACGTCAAGCAATCACGCACGTATCGAAATCGCCCGTCCGTCCCCAAGCTGCCCCGCCCAGCTCCCAAACTGATGCCCGCTATACCGCAGCGCCCACGGCGCGTATGTCGGAGACATGAGCACCGCATGCCCGCCCAGCACGTCGACGAGTTCCTGGCGCGCGCACGCCTCGTGCGCGTCCGCTTTCTCCTCTGCCGGGACTTGCTCCCCAGGTACCAACGCCGGCTGCCCGAGCACTTTGAACGCGTCCCCGACGTCCAAGTGCGGCAAGCAGTCTCGGAGACACGAGTCTGACAGCGCGATCAGCGCTCGCTTCTGGTCCC
>JBBPUA010000634.1:0-14141 GCA_038094355.1 Afroboletus lepidellus | reverse complement strand
AGTTCTAGATTTATCAAGATACTAGAAACTCGACATTTCCGAAGATCGAGTGTTGTATTGATGAGTGGAGTACAGGGATCAAGACGGATGTACCTTTCACTGCATCTGCATATGCAGATGTATTTGTGGCTCATCTTACCTCACTGCAAGCCTTCGGAAGGCGTACGGTGAAGTATCAGTTGCTTGCACGGATCCAGAAAGTGTTACATAATGAAGGACGGTAGGTCTGTTGCAATTATGGTTATCAATTATGCTAACTATTTCAAGGTGCTCTGCCGGTGTAGATGCTCTTGAGGTTGAGAAGCCCCGTCGTCAGATTGAGGAAATGGAGTTCAAGAATGCTATTTGGGAGTATGAACTAGAGGTACAGGTGACTGAATTGGATGGTGCGAAAGGTACAGATGATGAGAGTGAGTCTCAGGGTGATAAGTCAGACAATGATAAGGATGGTGAGGTGTAGCTGATGGTGGTGAATTGACCTATATATCTGAAGTCGAGCCCTAAAATATGTGGTGAATCATTCAGCTCAATAGAGGCAATGTCTATGTTTGCAACCAATATACTTGGACATTTTACTATGTAGTAAATGTGATATTGTGATATCTGGATCAGTGGTGTAGTTATGGAGGGTGATATAATGCTCTGTAATCAGGAACGACGCTACACAGCAACATGTACATAATGTAGTGTAGAACTACTATACACTATAAAGTGTGGGGCTCTCAATACGACTACACCAACTATGTAGCCTATGTAGTAGAACATAGTCATCTCCCTTTTTGCTGATGTAGCAAAAGCAGGAATGGGACTCACGACCACCATGAAATGCGTGAGGATCACCATGGCATCGATGGTTCCTTCGGACGACACCAGCGAGGGTAGCTCCTCTGTGCAACCCCATCTTTTCATCCCCTTCCAACCAGGACCTACATCCCAGACGACGTCTTGCATGAATCTTGGCATATTTGCCCACCCTCACTGGCGATCACGTGTCACTCAGTCATCACTTGGACCCACTCGTAGTTTCTTCTACCTTGCTCATCCGCACACCCACCCTCCGCGCGTTGTTGCGGACCTGCAGGCTATTGAGGTCACGTTGCCTTGCTAAGGTGTGGCGGATAATTGAGCTATGTGGAGCCAGCCTTCCGAAGCACACCGCCATGTTCTACAGAGCGACTAGTGAAGCGACCAAGACTGCCATTCGCATCTCGAATATGTCTCTGCATTTATTGCCCTTGATCCAGTCCGTAAATACAGATAATCTCCGACGTCTGAAGGTTTGATATTGTCTAGGATGGTGTCCGTCGTGTTGACGTGCTTCCAGTCTGCCGAGATCGTCCCCACATTCGCCACCTGTCTCACCTCATTGTCCAATTTTACCAGCATTCAAGATATCGTATACACGTACATTCTCAAATGACCACCACCATCGAGAACAGGCGAAATGGTTCCCTTCCGTGTGAAGGCTCTCTGCCTTGCTCTGCCCTGTGAACGGAGGGAAATGCCAGGACAATGATCAGATCTCTTGTCAAGGGTGACTCTCAACAAGTGCGCGTCCTTCGAGGCTTTTCTGCTCCCCTCACGCGTATGTTGAACCGTTTCCAGCATACTTAACATTGTACTAGCATCATCTGTGCGTCGATAGGATTGATCAAGCTGCTTCCCGACTTGCAGCACACCAGCATCAAACGGAGAGTAAGCACTTTTCATCGTCTGCACGTTACATATGCTGACAAGTCGCGAGCAGCAGGACATGAAGTCGCTGACCGAGCTTCCACTCCTCGACACCATCGAAATCACCCTCGACTATACCTTCAGACAGGACATCACATTCTGCAAAATGGCACCTTCTGCAGTCAAGGAAGCAAGTAAAATCTTGAAAGGGAACAAGTTGAAAGCGGAAAAGAAGGTGATACTAATGAAATGGAACGATGTCTAGGATCCCGAGACGTTTGAAGTCAACCTGGGAGTTGGATACTTGGCAACGGACATCGTCAAGGTGTAATGATAACCTCTCGTGGAGCCGTAGCATTTGCGACGTCTGTTGTGCAGAGGCCAAACAACGCGCGTAGGCGTTGACTATGTTTACTAATATGAATCGTAAATGTAGCTGGCAGGGGGAGGAGACACCCTTTCAATCGAGACCGGATTATATGACGGTAGAGAGCAATGGAGGTCTGGATTCGGGTTGCAATACGACGGTACTTAGAATATAGGTCCGCTGTCATACGCATAAGGTCGACAAGACGGTTTCGAGGACGATCGGGGAGGGTCTAAGCTCAGAAGAGAGTACGTGACTTAGATAAGCCACAAGGATTCTTCGACGACCTTGCTCAGCAGTGGCTCGTATGCACCCCCTCGCGGACTGGGCCGTGGGGAGGACAGTCCTGGGCGATGGGCAAGCAATCGAGACTGGGGTTGCATATTCTAGGTAGTTTCAGAGTGAATGTCAGTTGTCTTCAATACCCATCATGATTTGGGTGGTGTGGACTAACTCCTTGCTTTCTTACCAATCGGGCGCATTTGACTTTGTGGCGGGGTACCTCACGTACATCGCGCTCGTATCCGAGTCCTTCAAGGCAGTTCTCACTCGTAAAACAGTCCAAACATCAGCCTATAGACTATCAGGGGACGAAGGATCCCACCAATTCAAAGTGCTGGTTTGTTTACGTGAGCAAAGGTTATTGGTTTGTTCCCTCGATATATTTATGGAGAACCCTTTACTTAAAATACATTGGAGAACATTGTGATGTACGTCAAACCAGTCCGTCCGAATCATCCACTAGCACCAGTTTCTCCTCGCTCGTCGTCGGCAGAAGCGGGATCTGCGATTCATCATCAGTGCGACACTGGATTGTCGTTGTTAGATACATGTGCAACAACAGATCCAAGTGACGTACCTTGCGTGAGAGCCACTTTCTGATTTTACCTTGTGTTGATCGCATCGGGTGGGACGACGGAGCGACGTTCGTTGCCGGTGTTTGTAGTCGTTGGTATACACGCTGTATGAGAGCAACCACCCAGTCTTTGATGAACACAGTCGATGCTATGTTGAAAGCGTATGTGCTGATCTCACTTCCAGTCGCTATACCTGTGGTTACCGAGTCGTAGAGAAGATGGTGAATAAGTAAGAAAGTTCCCAGGACCAGAAGGAAAATGGATTCCTGAAGCGTAAAAGACGCTGTCGAAAACGATGCAGTTCAGCGTGCTTGGGACGGATCAAATACACACATTCCGCATCTCTGAGAGATTCGCACAGAACTCCAGCGACCAGCAGCGAGCTTAAGACGACCATAACATCCCATACCAGGACGAATCGTGTGCCGGACGTCCTTGCAGAGCACTGGCCCAGAAACATACAGAAACTTGATATGCCAAATGAGGTAGCGCCGTAGATTGAAAGGGAGGATATGGTAATTCGATCGCTGAAGTGGATGCCGATGATCGTAAGGATGAGGGCGTACATGAAGAGCAGTGGGAGTAGGTGTCGAAGCAGGGAGGGCAAAAGTTTAGCGAGCGTGAATGGTGTGTGTGTGCATGCTCCACCAGGAGCTTGTTGAGACTGACTCTGACTGTTATTTGTGGGGAGGGTAGCGTCTGGCATGGATGTAGTTGGGATAGAAGTATGATAGGGGTGCAAGGATTGCCTTATGGACCTGATTTGTTACATCCTCCTAACGATCGCTGTAAGCCTCCCAATCTCCCTCTCTCACCTTGCCAACAAAACAAAACCATGAATGCAAGACAAGGTACTAGCAATCAAAGCAGGAACCGCCTGCACAGCTTCAGCCTCAATCTTCGAGTCGAGGAACTCATGCATGGTAGCGTTATTCCGGAGCTCACTAACGATAGATTTGAAAGATAGCCCGGTATAATCCAGCGTGTCGAGGGCGAGGGCTATCCATTCGAGCTTCCGACATGTCTACAGGAGTTGAATCAACCTGTTCGGTGAAATCCCCCCTGGAGAGTTCCAGCCAGTCCTCATTTATGAAGAAGGTGTTCAAATTCGGCCGTACCGATGCTACTAGGGTCAGTCAAAGCGATAGTTCCCTCGACCTCGAGCTTCAAGGGACTGAGATTTCTGAATATCATGAACGGCCGCGAAGCTTCCAAATCAACTACGAAGTTCTCCCTTGCAATGAAAGATTCAGGGCAGTGGACCAGCTCGAGGTCTTCGAGAGCCGGACAAGCACATGATTCTTGGATATGGGTCAACAAGGAGGAGAGTTCCAGCCTAGAAGGGAGTGTGGAAATGGATATATCAAGCTTTCAGGTAGCAGAGAGTCGGATTCCAGAGAGCAGTTGCAGAGCCGAATCCCAGGCATTGCATTGCAATGTCAAATCGACAAGGAAGAGAAGATGATGGGCGAGTCGGAAGCCGGAAGTATGGCGCTTGAGCAGAACTTGAGCACCAGTGCTAGCACTTGACAGATGCACAAGAGCATCCATGTCTAAGGCAACACCAGGACAAAGCACCCTTTTAAGGTGATCCCACTGACGGATACAATTAAATATACACTTGTTCCATGCATCGTCAAACTCGTCCAGCTAGATATAAAATAACTTGATATTTGGGCTGAGCTTGGAAAAGGACTCGAAAGGCGGTATGTATGCACACGGAATTTCGCGGAAGACGCCAACGCACTTGAGGTAAGTCAGAGATGGGAGCCTTTTGAAGGATTCCTCACCCAGTCCCTTTCTGAAGTCCCATACATCTCGGATTCGACAAGTGTAACTCAGAAAGTTGTTCCATTCCATCGGAGAGAGCGGTTTGTCAAATATCGGAATGGTCCTCTGAGGAAGTTTAATCGGGTACTTCTGGAAGACATTGCGCGAGAGGAGAAAGGTCTCACAGATCTTGCCAAAGGACGTCCAGGGCTGGGTCTTTGAATGCACGACATGTTCGAGCAAGACATACGAGATCGACCGGTTGTTTGTGGGCGTGGTCAAAGATATTAGCAAGGATCTCTTGTACCTCGAGTGCATGATGGATTCTCCACCTTATTGGGGAAGGGTAGATTAGACGAGTCTACCGTGGTACGAGTAAGCAACATGTCCAAACTGTAAACAGGTATGGCCTCACCTCAGCGTAGTTTGGAGGGAACGAGCTGAGGTGTGCTATCGCATCCGAAAGGTTCAAATGGCCAAGGTATGAAACAGTGTCAATACGAAACGAACGGACTGCCTGTGACAAGGTACAAGAACGTCTTTGATATACCGCGACGATGGCAAATGGAGTCTTGGTCGCACGCCTGAAACATGCAACTCTACCTCTGGACGCCGAAAACTCTCTGGTCGAGGCTAGAAGACCTCAACCACACTCGCCTGTACTAGGCGAGAAACATACGTGGGAAGCAATTTCCGAATGCGCGGACAGTCACTTTGTCACGGGCGAGTTGCGTTTTGAGGAGACATGTTAAGGGGAGCGCTCCTCCGACACACAACACGCGGCGTGCTCCACCCCACCGTCGACCGCTACAGCGCCATCCGACGCTTCTTTCTGAACCAGCCCTCTCAACCCTGCCAGACCGTCCGTGTCCATCTCTGTGTCCGGCTCAGTCATACTGGGCAAAATGGCACCTCTCCCCGCCAAAATTCCCCATCCGCCAAGCCTCCGGTCGAAGAGAAACCCGCTGAATTGCACAACCAGTTGCCTCCTCTGAACCTGGACAACTACCCTCCTTTATATCGCCGATTAGCCCTCTCCCTCTCTCATCTACACAGACCCACCAAAGACGACTTTCTCAAGGTTGCAAATGGCTTTTGGCAACGGCTCCGCATCCGCTTCAAGTGGTTCACGATCAGGTCGTTCCGCAGATTCAACGCAGACGACATATCAGCCTTCATCACTTGGTTTCTCATGAGCCAGACGCTCTGGATTCTTGTTGGAACGTAAGTGTGCCGGTTTATGCATCTGCTCCGAGCTCACGTCATTTTGAGAACTACATTTTTTTCAGTTGTGTTTGCCACTGCCAATAGCTTGAGACTACAAGGTTGCTTCCTTTCTAAGCGACCTCTCAAGTCCTAATGCATTTTTCTGCAGAATACGTTGCTAGAGCCATCAGTAATCACTTGACCAACGAAACCGGCGTTACCATCATCTTCGAATCGGCCATCGTACCCAAGTGGAAGGACTCACGCATCTCTTTCAAAAATGTCTACGTATCTCGTCGTCCCCAGGCTGCCCAATCAGCCAAAAAGGAAAGTAACACTCTCGAACACAAGGCGGCAGTGGCATACGATGTGAGCAACCACCCTGCATACAATTATTCCGTGGAAGAAGACGAGGAGGTCGCGACAAGTCACGCTGACGACGATAGTAATTACTCCATGTTTGATCTCACCATTGATTCCATCGATGTTACACTCTCCCTCAAACGCTGGTTGGACGGCAAGGGACTCGTCGAGGATGCTGTCGTTAAGGGTGTCCGTGGTGTCTTAGGTGAGGCACTCGTGTCGATGTGCATTCGCTCGGATTAATCTTGACTCTGTTTCAGATAGACGTTCTGTTTTCTGGGATCCAGAGAATCCGCTGGACCCTGCCGCCTTTCGAAGCGTTGCTCGTCCTGGTGATTTCGAACTGCACTCGCTCCAACTCGAAGATGTGCTCGTTACGGTATACCAGCCAGGCAACTTTCGGCCTTATACTGCGTCCATCTTCAGGGCTGACATACGGACTCTGCGGAAGCAGTGGATCTTCTACGATTTCTTACACGCAGAAAACGTCGTAGGCCAGTTTGATAATTGCTTGTTCAGTCTCCATAAACCCCAGAGTATCGGACGAACGACTGAACAAGACCTTCAGGACGGAAAATGGTCAAGAATGGTGAGCATGCAAAGTTTTAGCCTGAGCGATACCTCTGAAGCATTATCAGACTAGGATTCGCATTGATGGAGTGAATATAGATCATATGCAGAACTCGACTACCGACCCAACTGGACCATTCTCTTGGATTACATCAGGAAAGGTCGACGCTGTCCTCGATATCAAGTTCCCTCGCGATCCCGAGGACGAGTACCCGCTCAATGCTCTCCTCGGAGAACTGGCCGATGCCATATCGACGGCTGCTTCAGCCTCACTCAACCTAGACCGTATCCCTGGCCAAAAAGAACTCGCCAAGCCACCATTGATTGCACCCGCTGTGGATCTGGGCGAAGATGATCCAGACAAACCAAGAGTAGTGATTGATATAGACCTGCGTTTTAGAGACGTGAAGGCCGCTGTACCTCTCTTCACCCACAACTTGTCCTACGTCAACAATGCCTTGATCAGGCCCATTGTGGCATTCATGAAGTGAGCACGCGAAATCAATCCGCATGCGATGTATTAACACCCACTCTGTAGTGCGCATCACACACTCGTCCCTATTCACTGCAGGGTAGTGAAAGATGTGGATGACTTTGACGGTGCTTGGACAGTAAGCCATTCCGCACGTCCCTCTGTCGTTACACTGATATCTTTTCACAGATGTGGGAAAGTATGTTGTATTTACTTGATTTTTATGTTGTTTCTATACTCATAATTTTTTCAGCGGGGCTCATGGACGAAATCTCACAAAAGGTATTTGATTGGAATTCGTCGGCAACAGTGTTGACCTCCTCTCCATAGGTTTACGATGCCCTTGCATTCCATGTTTCACAAGTCAACCTGAATCGGCGAGTGAAAGCTGTAGGTGTCTGGAGCCTACAAATGACTGCAAGCGCGATCCTCTCCACGTTAAGAAACATTGTTGATCCTATGGCCTCCCGGCTTAAAGAGGTGTACTACATCGAAGGGATCCCGTACGATGCTCTCCTTCTTTTCAGTCCATAGTCCATTAACCTGGCTCCCACAATCTTGTCATCAGACGGAGAAGGTAAAAGTTACATTTTGGTCTCGCTATCATCCCGAAACTTGTGGCAACTTGACTCATGTATCTACTCGCTGCTCAATTTACACCTGTTACTAACACTTGACTGGGATAACGAGACACCGAACTGATATTCTTTGCGGGTTTACCTGATGTTCGAGGAGTCTCCTCTCGCGTTTCTCCCGCTGCCTTACAGGCTGTGAAGGCAACCATTGCAACCTCTTGTGACACCCTCATAGCGAGCCGCTGATCCGGCGGTCTTCAAGTTGTCAGCCTCGTGGAACAGGTCCGACGGGGTCCAGTCGAACCTCAATCAAAAAGAGCTACCTGTCGCCGGCTGTCACCGCCCGTCTAGTGTCAAATGTCACTCACTGGCAGGTACGTGTCTATATAGCCTGTATTTTGTCTTCCAGTGACGAAGTCTACAAATCGCATATATAGGAGCCCGTCCACGTTATTTAAATGGTATGTAACCAGGCATCGAAATCCACCACCAGCCGTTCCACCGACATCCACACCGACGACGAGCTGCCAAAGATCTCTACCGAAGCCAACATGCCGGTTCTTGCGAATGCTTCGACCATCACAGTGCCCCACAAGATGATCCACGTCATCGTCCACAGCCAGCCTGCTACGCCGCCCACTTGCCTGCCCATCCACCGAGAAAACGCACGTTCGGCAAGAATACCGGAACCCATCATCCCGAACCCGCCAAACATCCACCAGAATTCTATCTCTGGAGCGAGCGCCATCAGCCCAACGTGGTGCATGGCCGCTGAAGCGAGGAATGCGCCCACGACGATACCTGAGCGGCCGAGGACGAGGGAAAGCGGGTAGCCACCTAGGAAGAGGACCGTCCGGCGCGAGTACTGGTGCCACCTCCGGCCCCAAAAGTCGCTGAGCGATGTGGCGCGCCACGGGGCATCGAACATGGGCGGCCATTGCGCAGGATCGTGCCCGATGAGGACGATACCGAGCATGGTCCAGCCGTCGTAGCTCATTTGGATGTTGGCGTATGTCGTGAAGGCAACCAGAATGGCGATGACGCTCGCGCGGAAGTATCGCACAGGGAGCGCAAGGGTGTCATCGAGGATGGTCGATCCTTGCGGAAAGGGGCCGATCCCCGTGGGGGCCAGCGTCAGGACAGCCCGATGCAGGGCGCTGGATATCACGGCGTGCGCGATCGCAGAAAGGAGCGTGTAGAAGAGGAAGGGTATGCGATTCGCCGGACGTGTTTCGCGCGGGACGTACAGTCCACGCGACCATCCCCAGCCGACGCCACGGGGGTTGCAAGCGAGATCAAGGGCGTCTAAGATGGTCAAGGGAGAGCTCTTTGCAGGGCGAAGGTGTCGCACGAGCGGCTCCTCCACCAATGCCCAATCGAGAGTGCGGGAGACGACATAAAACAAGAAGAACTGGGGGGGATCGGCCCATAAGCCCATCTTCTAAGATTGTTCACACCCAATGACACTTACTGCAAAGTGGAGATCCGAGGATCTTTGTAACGTCTTGCCGTGGGAATGTCCACGGAGAGTGCTGCACGCAGTGCCAATAGCGGAACAAGAGGCCATAGTGCGATTCGCACCATGCGCGTCCGGGGCGTGATAATACTGCCCCTACAAAGTAGCAAACGACCAGGGGGAGGACATATGAGGCGAAGGTGGGGCCGTCGATGGGAATCTTGGCTGGCGAAACACCGAACACATTCCGCAGGAACCGCATAGCAGACGCCAACTCGAAGGAAAGGGACATGATTAGATCCCCCGGGTTGAACTGGTGGTTTTATATAAATAAAGCGAGCATACTCGCAGATATCACAGCAAAGTTCTTAGACGAGTATTCGCGCAGCACGTAAACAAACAGGCCTGCAATGCATGGCCACCTGATATACGCAGTTTCCGCAGTTCGAGGCCTGGGAATGCCAGGTGTGCAGCTCCGGTTGGGCCAAGGACTTGCCTGTACAGTACGAGTAGAGGGAAGGGGAGAAGCGGGGGAAGTTACAGTGGCTTTGAGCCCACGCTGGCTTTCGCCATAGACCACTAGTATGTACATACTTACTATCCCTTACCCCAAACCGGCACCTTCGGCACCCATCAAAAAACACAACATTTTCATCATTTCACCTCTCAGACAGTAGCTGTTTTATTCTGCTTTTGTACTCCGAGTTCAACGAGATCAAACGATTCAGCGCCCTGCGCTGTTTCAGTTCCATGCGGTTCCTCACAACGAATCCATTGCGATGCGAGACCGGCCCTTCGCCATGCACGAGGCATTCGGTAAGCGACACAGAAGAGTGAATAGCATTTGCACTAGATGCGTCTGCTGCTACCTGTGCCTCGATTAGTAGCGGGACAAACGAGGTATCCACCAGAGACACAAGAATCATCAGGCTCCAAAGCTAACAATAACCTTGGGACCGGTACCATGTTGAATGAATATGTGGATTACGAATAGTGAGTCGCCCTGATATCGAAAGAGTGAACTTTGAGGACAGTACAGTTACAGATCATGACTAGATGATGCTTCATTTAGCGCGGAACGGGGCAGCCCTGGGCGCTCCAAACCACTTGCTCTCCGTGCCCTCGCGTAACAGAAAAGGTGGCTAGACAGAAGATCCTTTGGGAAGGGATGACTCCGTAGAGTGGATACGAAAACTTGGCGTCCGGAGCGCTGTACTGCTGCATTCACACCGCATGTCGTACAGAGGGACAGATAATGCTGGGTAGAGTAATGGGAGCACGGGGAGAACAGACGAAAGGCAAGGAATTCGTTGGTTACACGAGATGTCGGGAGGGATTGCGCAGGCATACCCGCCGCTTTGTTTGGTCGGATAGCGTGCCCGAACTGGGACCTTGCAGAGGAGTAGTTAATTCGAATATCATAAGATGGCTAGTCGTGATCGACGTCCCCGCCGATGTCAGAGCTTCTGGACTTGAGAGTGATTGAAGCTCGAGCTTTGGACAGGCATCATAAACGAAATGTCCGAATCGCGCGTGAAACGGTGTTCTGTGGACTATGAGTGGAGCGTCGTCGGCCGACCAAGTTAGAAACCTACCTCAGCCTGGGACCTCGACCAGCTTGTACTCTTCCATCGTGAGCAGAATCTGCAGAAGGATACGTCGACTTCAAGGTTGGAAGTTGGACCCGTTGCCGCCGCTGAAAATGCTATCGGGTGGTTGATCAACGAGAGACGGATTTTTTTACTTGGAGGTTTAGGAAGAAAAGCCAGCCGCACAGTTCAACTGTCGAGGGGGGACGTAGCGGTGGATCCAACGACGTTGGATGAGCGAAATTAAGGGTAACCACTAAAGTTCAAAAGACGGACCGGTTGTGGCATGTGGAATTTTGTTTGGAGGAGCACCACATTGAGCGGAGTTGTCTCAACGCCGCCCACACCCCAACGACCATGCCACCTTCTTGCTGGAGGGCACGTCTCCCTCCCTATTTTTTCTTGTTCCGACGACGACACAATGGAATGCAGCGATATCCCGTTTCTTGCAGCCGGAGCCACCACCGACGATTGTCAGGGATCGCTCACCGTTTTGAAGAATAGCAAAGTATATTATCCATTGCGCGCCAGTCGATCTTCTGCAGCGACAAAAATCCACACGCCAGTTGCCTTGGGGGCACCTAGTAAGGATAACTGAACGGTGGAAAATTGGGTGCTCTTGGTCGCAGCAAGCCATACACACGTCTTGCTCGTTCGACACTTACTTGTTCCACGCTTATGCAAGTTGCGGCTTCGACGCATTTTTATTTACCACCCGCGTGGTCTTGAAGGTCGCCGCAGAATGAGGGGTGGTTCCAGAGATTCAGCCATGTCCAGACTGCAGAGTGAGTGTCTTGATTCACTCCAATATAATCATACGACGACTCAGGGCACATTTGCTTGGCTGGTCATTGGACTCGTCGCCGTCATGCCCATGGTTGTCGGTGCTGGAGGCGGCCGAGGGGGGGCTTGTTGTTTTGCGGGTCATACCATCACACAAACATTTTGCTGATTTTTTTTGAAAAGGCTTGAGGAGCACACGTTGAGTTGCACACTTGGACTAGGATCGTGGTCTTGAACAAAACTCGTCTTGACCCCTAGAAACCTGACGTGACGTGACGTGACCCCTAGAAACGTGACGCTGTCACGTCACCTGTGTACGCGTGTCCAGCTTCCTACGCCGTTAATCAGTGTCGATGCAGGTGTCCAGGGCGCACCGTTTCTGTCGAGAGCATGATTGAGACCTAACATTCTGACCGGCGTCCACCAGAGTCCGTGTATTCCGATTTGGAGCAGTTTAGCCAGAATTCGAGACCACTTCCGTCAACGCAAGATGTTTGAAGCCGAGTTCCATCTTGATTCATGCGGAGTCGTCAGAAGCATTGCCATCAAGCTACTCCGGCGTGGCAAAGTTGGTTGTTAACACTATTCTGCGGGGACAAAATGATGGTCGCAAACCGATGTATTTGGTGCCAGTGTGCGTGTGCCGTTACATCACCCTGACGGAACACGAGTTTGAGTTTAACTTGCGCTAATGGTCCTCTGAAATTTTTTTATCTCTTCCTTTCTTGTCTCTCGTCGCTGGACTTACCCCGTGTCTTAAAGTTGGCCACGGCCGTTTCCTTCTCACCATTCAAATGGACAGCGGAAAGCTGCCGGCTTACCGTTCATCTTACCTTTTAAGATTCCATCCTTACCCGAGGATGAAGCGGCCAACTCGTGAGAGGATCACGGTGAGACACTTCGTGGCACTTCCCTGCCTGATGCTGGCAAATACTTATCGTAAACGTCCCTGCAGCTGGCTTCCACTTGAGCCCATGCAGTGGCTTCTTCCGACAAGCTCAACCAGCCCGGGTTGCATTTCACCCGATAATGTCAATTGACCCCACACCGGGCCCGGAAGGAAAATACAGTAGTAAGAAATATAGAGAAGAACAGAAGGGCCCGGTGGGAGACCTGAGGGTGATCCATTGATGAGATTGAGCAGGCCCGAGGATGACCTGGTGGTGGTGGACTGATGGGGTCGAGCGGGCCCAAGGATGACCTGGTGGTGATGGACCGATGGGGTCAAGCGGGCCCAAGGAAGGTCTGGGGGTGGTGGACCGATGGGGTCGAGCGGGCCTGAGAAAGGTCAGGAGGTGGTGGACCGATGGGGTCGAGTGGGCCCAAGGATGGTCTGAGGGTGATGGACCGATGAGGTCAAGCGGGCCCGAAGATGACCTGGTGGTGGTGGACTGATGAGGTCGAGCGGGCCCGAGAAAGGTCAGAGGGTGATGGACCGATGGGGTCGAGCGGGCCCGAGGAAGGTCAGAGGGTGATGGACCGATGGGGTTGAGAGGGCCCGAGGATGGTCTGAGGGTGGTGGACCGATGAGGTCGAGTGGGCCCAAGAAAGGTCTGGGGGTGATGGACCGATGGGGTCGAGAGGGCCCGAGAAAGGTCCGGAGGTGGTGGACCAATGAGGTCAAGCGGGCCCGAGGATGGTCAGAGGGTGGTGGACCGATGGGGTCGAGCGGGCCCGGAGGGTGATGGACCGATGAGGTCGAGCGGGCCTGAGAAAGGTCTGGAGGTGGTGGACCGATGAGGTCAAGCGGGCCCGAGAAAGGTCTGGAGGTGGTGGACCGATGAGGTTGAGCGGACCCGAGAAAGGTCTGAGGATGGTGGACCGATGAGGTCGAGCGGGCCCAAAGATAACCTGGTGGTGGTGGACTGATGGGATCGAGCGGGCCTGAAGATGACCTGGTGGTGGTGGACCGATGGGATCAAGCGGGCCCAAGGATGAGCTGAGGGTGATGGACCGATGGGTCAAGTGGGCCCAAGAAAGACCTGGTGGTGGTGGACCGATGGGGTTGAGTGGGCCCGAGGAACGTCTGAGGGTGATGGACCGATGGGGTTGAGTGGGCCCGAAGATGACCTGAAGGTGGTGGACAGATAGGATCAAGTGGGCCCGAAGAATGTTTGAGGGTGATGGACCAATGGGGTCGAGTAGGCTTGAGGATGACCTGGTGGTGGTGGACTGACAGGGTGGAGCAGGCCCGAAGAAAAGCTGAGGGTGATAGACCGATGGATGATGGACCGATGGACAATGAACCAATGGGGTTGAGTGGACCCAATGAAAATATAAGGGTGATTCACTGATGGAGTTGAGCGGGCCCAATGAAAACCTAAAGGTGATGGACCGATGGGATCAACTAATAATAGTCCGATGATTTTCCATATCACCCGATATTTAATTCATCGGGTAGATCATGTCTATAAGGACCTAAACTGTATCAAATGTTTTCGGCTTGTATCTACTTGATG
>JBBPUA010000633.1:0-14154 GCA_038094355.1 Afroboletus lepidellus | reverse complement strand
ATGATGGCATACTTATCGCTCGTTGCCGTTAAATGTCTAGGAGGATCACAATAGACCACATGAAGAGGAGAGCTAGAGCCTGCATCCAGAAAGTGTGTGACAGTCAAGGCATCGTAATCGTCAGATGAACTGAAAGTAATTATTGACTCTCTCGTTCCATATAATGCGACGACTAATGTGCGGATTGGTGAAATGGAAAGTGCATGGGTTTCGGAAGAATGGAGTCGTTGTGCAAGGAGCGAGCAGGGGTTGAGCTCGTCGTTTCTAGGTACCGTCATGAGTATGCTATCCTGTATTTCTCTTAGCTCAATGCAACGTCGTTTCTAGCCTCCAACGTGCCCGTTGCCACCACGGTCGTTAGTGATCCTGACACTGAGAGTGCCAAGTAGGATAGTGCTCGCAGCCAAAGTGCCTGATCGAAAGTTGTCCAGCGACTCACAGAATGCTTTAGCAGCAAGACGGCAACTTGCAGATGAGAGCGCTGAGCGCTGAGTACTGAGTGAAGAGCTAAGTGGCATTCCAGGTCGGAAACCAGATCACGTGATAAATGACCTCGCCCCGTAACTTTACTGAACAGTCGGACCTACGGAAGCACACCATGGATCTCTAGAGAAATCTGTGACCTCAACATAACCTGAGACAAGGAGCGAACTACGATGCTCACATGTAGCAGTAACCTCAAGCCTCTCATCTTCTGTGCGTGTCACATTCATACAGAGGATGACGCATTCGAGTGGGCCCACGTCAAATTTAATAATGCCATCGAAAATCTCTAACTCCTATAACGCCCGTCTGAATGTTGGATCTCGAACGGATTGGGCGTCCAGAAGTCCAACCGCCAATCTCCATCATGATCTAGCGACATGCAACGAACCTTGTTGAGGACGCTTGTTCAACTTCACGTGCCGATTCGCAGGTACACGAGAGTGTGTTGTCCGCGTTTCCTCGATGATCACCTGCCCAAGTGGTCGTCGAGTCGCCTCTGACGCGACCCGAGATTGCTGCATAATCGTATGATAGGTGTCTGTCCTCTGCCAGCAAAGCGGAGTCGTTTCTACCACGCTTGATCATCGTAGATTGGCTTTGACAACCCTTGAGAGGGATTGTATTGTGTTTGAGCAGCGGGGATAGATAGTTCATTAAATTGGGTGGCCTGCATACACATCAGACAAATGTGACCGATGCCTGAGGGAATTTATCTCTGGATTCTTATAATGCAAGATAGCAGCAAGGTTGGTCAGGAGATGTATGGTGAACACATCCGCGATGAGCCCTCCATCCCGAATGAGAAGGTAAAACAACGAAGAGCAAGGACCAGGCGGCCTCCCATTTTTTGCACGAAGAATGTAGTACTCCATCACTGCAGTGACAATGCCTTACTGTTTTGTGGGAACGACTGTCTTCCCACTTCGTAAGGGGTGGCAAAGGGGAGACTGGTGACAATGCGCTGCATTCCAAGTCCGCATCACGAGCGTATGCATGACCATTAGAAGATGTACACTTGTCATTCTATGGAGTGGGCGGTCAAAGGGTCTTGATCAAGCTTGGTCTATAATTGTACCATCAAACGTACCTCAAGTGGCAAAGTGAAGAGATAACGTACTTTTTATGGCCGAACTGGCAGAGACTCTGTGAGGTCAAGCCTGGTATCTTAATCACAGTTTGCATCCCTGTATCCAAGACCGATTCAGACGTATCCACCCGGTTGGTTGATCCACGACAAGATTCGTACTGCTCTGGGAGAAAAGATCCTATTCCGGTTCCTGATAATCGATCAACAGAGGGTGGTGTCTGCCGGTATACATATCATCATGAAACCAGGGAGAACTGACGATTTTGTCGCACCAAGTACAATCCTCCAGTACCTCAACTGCGCTGCGCCGCCGCCCATCTCACAGCATCCCGTCTTCCCTTTGCAACATCGACACCGAACCATATCACCAATGATGCACCCGTGCATATCGCAAACAAGAATGGGAACCCGTGCCAATTATCCCCCGTCTTGTCGATGATCGCCTGGACAACATACGGTCCGACCATGGACGAAGCACGGTTCGAAAGACCAAATAGCCCAAAGAACTGCGCACCCGTGTCAAAGCGTGGGCAGTCAGAGACAAGTCAACACACCATATTGTCGAACCCAGGTGGACTCAGTTCGGCCATCATCGTCTGCGAGAATGCATAGTACGGGGCTTGGAATAGACCGAACATGATGTTGTATGCCCTGATTCGATCAGTGGATTTCAATCAACTACTTGGGAGCCATCTCACCAAAACTCCCATGCGTTATGGAACCTTAGCAGATGCATTAGGTCACGTATCTAGAGGGAGAAAATGGTGATTACAGCTCACCCAAACTTGTTGGTCCAAATACCGATCACTCCCCAGAGTGGGATCAAAATCGTGACGACATTGGTAACAACAAACTGCGATGACGATCAAGACTATCAGCGACAAAACACGCCGGAATAACAGACCATTTTCTTGGTACTAATCTTCCAGTAGCGTTGTATATACCAGAACGCGAGGGTACTAATTGTCGAGGTGATAGCCTGCGACAAACCAAGATACGTGTTCTGCAAAAACGAAAATGTGAATTTGTCATTCTGACAGATGGCTACGAGAGTCCCGGTGGTATTCAATCCCTAGATGTGTGTTCAGTCGAGTCAGTGAGTTTCAAGGAAACGCCACGAAGGAAAACCTACATCCGCCAATAGGAAATACGCAAAAAAATACACAAAGGTGTATGGGAGGTGTTTGTAAGTCTTCAGAGCTGCCCAGATCTGAGATCGGCGTAAGCATGCTGTTTTTCGAGTTGGAGATCTGGTATCATTACCTGTTTCCATCCTACAGTAAGGTAGCTTTCACCTTGTGGAAGAGAGGGACCTGGACGAGGAGACTGATATATAACTAAACTACGATCAGACACCTCTGACGCTCCAATGGCGAGCACGTACACCACCAGATTCCGAGGAGAACCCAATACGAGTTATCGCTGTCGTGATCTCGGTGTCAGCACTTCGATAAGGAAATAGAATACACACAGAGCCAGGGTATAATTGTCGACCTTGGGGTCGTTTGCCGTTGAAGGGGGAATCAGGAGTGCCAGATTCAACAGGTATGTCACGACGTAACCAATATTACTATGCACCTGGTGTGAAAGATTGAGTACAGATTCACAGGTCAGCCAGTGGACTTACCGTAGAGATATTGCTAATCCTATTCTTCTCAAGCGACTCTTCTTTCTCGTATTCCTCGACAGGTATATCACCGTTCTCATACTTTTCACGTAAGCTACGCGAGTGAAGGGTATTCCTGGCGAGACGAGGGAATGCAGCGGCGTAGAAAACCAGCGTAGCCCCGTATGAAACGAATCCGACGATATAGAGTCCCATGGCGAGCCCCCAGCGATCCGGAGCTAGATGACATCATTTCTCAGTGCGCAACGAGACAAATGTCCAAGAGACACGCACACGTGAGGGCCATACAAGCATACTGTGCTGCCCAACAAATCACCGTCGCTGTAAACAAGAGCCAGCGCCCAAAAGTGCCGTAGTCGCCTGCCGAACCGATGGTGGTAAAGATGGCTGTCATGATCGCAAAGCTGATGCCGTTGGCGACGAGGATGATACTCGCCACGGCCTTTGTGCCGCCCATCCAAGGGAGTACGCATTGTCCAGAAGGGGTACATGATGAGCCTGGTCCGACGGCGGGATCATAGCCCGCGGAGGTGGCGAGGCTCTGGAACAGGGTCTGAGTATAGCCGAGAGGACCGACACCCTGCAGGAGATAAGGATGAGGAACATATGACACGGGACAATTGGGGAACTTACATTATCGCCGTTGTAGTAGACTACGGTGGAATAGGTGAACAGAGGGCATAAAATGCGCAAAGGAAGACGCACGATAATAACTCCAGAGCTCCCTCCTGGTGACTATGGGCTCATCCTCTTGCACCGTAGCAATGAGCACAGTAGAGTTGTTGGCCTTATCCGGTGAGTTCGGCTTGGAATCGACAGTGTCCTGTGCGTCGATCGAGTTGGCAAAGGGGACTGAGTGCTCTGGAGGGGAGACGTGCGACATGGCGGAGGTCTACCGGGGAATAGACACCGACGGACGCCGCTAAAGTCCATCTGGCCCATCTTGAGGTGTTCATGGTCACGAGAGGAGACAGAACCTCCGTTTCCGGACGCACTTCCCACGTTTCGTCTTCACAAGGTTGGTACGTAGGGATTTCCGTCAGCTGCGCTAGGACGATATCGCACACTCGACAGCTACGGTCGCACCCGCGCTGTGTTTCTGCGCCGCGAACCTCGGCGAAGCCACTTCTGGCGAGCGTTTGGGTGCTAGTAACCGCTCGCGGTGATACCACAAGCAGCTGGATGATGGTCGTAATTTGCAATCGGAGCGCGGTTTTCTTTCCAGCTTCTGGTTTTCTTCTGAACTGTGCTCACAGGCCCTCTATAGGATGGCATTACGGGCAACATTATACTGGATACCCTCACTACCAAAGAACCTGCATAATTATGGTACAGCTTGGATGTGTTGCCGTCCTTGCGCTGTCTCCAAGTGCAGCCGTGGATGGCAAACCATCCCAACCAAATCTCAGTACCTGACACCATTACTTGTGGACACAGCAATTACTACGAACGAAAAGTCAAGCGTGAAGCAGAGGCCATCGAACTGCAATTATATTGCGAAACACTAGTAACAGGGACGGATCAGGACCACATTCCCGGATATGGTAAGCGTCAATCAATTTCAACCCTAACGAATAGGTTCTTCCGTGCAACAAGAGCTTCCCTCAATACACGGGATAGGCGGCTAAACGAGTGACAAGGGGCATTATCAAGTGGCCGGGCGAAGCGGCATGTTGATGTTGATGAGACGACTGCGGGCGCAGGCGCAGCCCGCAACTCGCTGAGCTATGCCGACGAGTCCGGGCACGATTCGTTAGTAACACCCACGACACCTGAACGTGCGAATGGATTTACTAGCCGGAGTAAGCATCGGGCATGCAGCACGGCGAAGACAGGGTGGACCCGAGTGTCGGATTCGAGAGCCTCGGGACCAAGATGCGTTCCTGTTATGTACCTAAACTTCCAGAGTGCTACTGTTACTTTCAGGTCGTGGCCAGGGTCGACGGGCTGCATTAGGGTCGCTCCACAAAGGCAGTAGGCTTGTCACTGTGTTGTCGGTTGAAACCATGCTACTTTGGGGGCTTTGCAGTCGACCAGAATGAGCAGAAGAGAATGATGTACGTTATCGCTGTCCTTTTTGCACGTCAGTGAACCATACAGAAGGCTGACAATTTAGGGTGTGCGCGTGCTACCCGTAGCGGTAAGTCGGAAAAGGTAGAATGATGGGAAAATAACACGCCAAAGATTATACTGAATCGATTCTGAGAAATCCCGTATACCCCCTGTAAGCAGCCAGTGCGTCCTCGTAAAGGAGTTCTAACGAAGCCTTCTCCTCCTGCGTAAATCCATTCATATCCCCAAGTATAGTTCCCAGTTGAAGGCTTTGGTCGTTGGGGTGACGCAGCCATTCCAAAACCGTCGCCTTCCACACCCTCCACACCTTGGTATCTTCTGGAAGGAGTTCATTGAGAAGTTCCGCGGAGTCTCGAAACTGCACGACGAGAAGCACGAACACTACTGCGGTTGTGTGAGTGCCAAACGCGAACTTGGTCACCGTCGGGTTTCCAAGCACTCTCTCGAACAAAATTCTTCCCAGGCTCTGTTCCTTGTGCGACGAGGCAAGCCAAGCGTTATATAACGCTGAGACAACTAGCGATGCAAGAAGCATGACCTGACCCGACAACGTCGCCTGGGGAATGAGGAAAAGCTGGGCGACGCCTTGGATGAAGTAGAGGACAGAGCACAACCGGATGAGATTGTAGTGGCTCTCGCGCGAGAGATGAAGGGAAAAACTGCCATGTGTTATCGAGTTTACGGCGCCTTCGGTCCCCCTCAATAGCACGATATCCTCGTCCGAACAAAGGAGACCGTCGCCAACTGGTGATTCATTGGCAGGCACCGGATGGGTGAACACAAAGTCTGCTAATCCGAGGATGGAGCCGAATATACTGCTTGCGACGATACCGATAAAGATGCGCAGTGATGAATACCAATCGTTGCAAACAGCACACAGTGCGCACGTTCCGAAGCTGACGATGATAGGGATAATGTGGGTGATGGGTATGAAGCCGCTACTGCGTACGGGGCACATCTCGGAAGTAGGCAACGAACCAAGATCAGCGACGGTCACTGAAAATGGCTGTGTGCACCTCCCCGGGATCACTCTCACCTCCGAGCTAAAAGCAGGGCACGCTTTCATAAAGAGTGTGGCAGCGCAGCTTGTCTCCTGGATCATGATGTCGGAGCCGGCAGCGCGGAACTTGGGACCCTTGCAACTATCCAATCCAAGTAGCGCCATGGGGTCCACGTGGACGCTGTGAGAACTGGGGAACCCAGGAGGAAGTCTGGGAGTGTTACGGAAGGATGCAGACTTGATGAATGCGTCGATTCGCATGGCTATCTGGAAGGACCCGGGAGAATTGTACCAACCAAGCCAGCGCCTGTTCCCGTAGATGTGAGCTGCAGCAATGGCAGACAAGGCATCGTCTCCGCCTAGCAAGCCTGCTATGCCCGACACGTCAAGTGAGAAGCGGTACGACTTGTCAAGGAGGGATAAGATGGTAGAACGATCATTCGAGAGACTAGGAAGGGCAGAATCTGGAGGTGGCCGTGGGGGACCGTGCATATCGCAACGTGGATAGGTGTCTAGTGAGCAAACCCCAGCTTTAAGGCACTTGTTAGTTAGTGGTGGCGATCAAGTACGCGCGTGGGTCACACGAAACCTTCCATGGAAACGCAGCCAGTAGGGATTCGGAAGTTCAGCCAAATGAAATCGGAGCCATTGGAGTTGATGGCATCATGCGTCACGGCCGATAATGCGGCCGATTTAGCTGCGCATGAGCGCTCGAGCCGTTGACCAAGTCGGTTAGCTATTGGGTGATTACTAAGCTTGTGTAGGTCCACCACCAAATGGGTCATCGAGCGAGCTTTGGGGCTCGAGCCAAGCAGTAGTACAGTCTCAGTGAGCTCTTACGTTGGGCATGTCTGACCAAGTCGCTTCGGGCGACGGTGCAAAGTGCCGCGGAAGAGATGGACCTCACGGACACTACCAACAAGCTGCCGTGCTGCCGTGCAGGCGAGTCAGCCGCAGTATTTAAATATTATAAACGTTGAGAAGCCATGACTAGTGTCCAACTTCGTCGTAGGCGACGATGTCCACTGCAACATACCGCCCCAATTAGTGTCGAGGACATCACTCGTTTCATTGAATCAGACGCGGACACCAATAAGTGTCGCGCTGCATGCCACTGCCCTCCGCTGCTGACCGCGGAGGCAGCGCGCAACTCGCCCTGCACGACGATTACCAGCTGTGCCACGTGATCTTCAAGTCGCATATAAGCAGGCCCGGTCCCATACACGGGCCCGGGGACGCCATTAACGTTGCATCTACCACTCCGCTCAGTCATACGGCAAAACACGGGTACACAGACGACCCCGTTGTCTCCTTTCCGTCCTCGTCTGCCATGTCTACCCAGAGACGAACAAGACAACGCTCGAGGTTTTGTTCGCCAGCGTTCAAAGGCCAACACGGAATTAGCATTTGCCAAGGAACCACAACTGCCTGCCTTGACTACGTCGACTTTGAATAGGCATGGATACGGTCGTGCCTCTCCGTATGTGAGACGAGATGTTAACCATCGCTACGACGCTCTAGCGCCTTCCCTGTTCCACGTGACATATTTGTTTGCATACTTTGACGTGCGCCCCTCGTGGATGGCAAGCCGATCGACATGGAGGAGGTGCGCGGGAAGAAGTAGGAGCTGTATTAGGACAAGATTACAGGCAGTATGAGGCGATAAGCCGTAGAGAAGGTTGCCCAAATGCCTCGCCTTCCTCCACCATCCGACAGCTGTTTTAGAGATACTGACATGGAAAACTGACAAATTTACTACACTATGTTGGGCCAATCCTCCAGTAGTTCAACCGCGCTGCGCCGTCGCCCATCTCACAGCATCCCATCTTCCCTTCACTATGTCAACACCGAACCATATCACCAACGACACACTCGTGCAGATCCCAAACAAGAATGAAAACCCCTGCCAAGTAACCCTTGTCTTGTCGATGATCGCCGGACGACATATGGTCCAATCATGGACGAAGCACGGTTTGAAAGGCCAAAAAGGCCAAAGAACTGCACACCGACGTGTTAACCTAGTGGGCAGTCAAAGACAAGCCAGCATACCATATTGTCAAATCCGGGAGGGCTCAATTCGGCCATCATGGTTTGCGAGAATGCGTAGTACGGCGTTTGGAATAGGCCAAACATGACGTTGTATGCCCTGAACTCGGTCAGGGAAAATCGATTAGCTGCTCAGGAGCTATCTCACCAAAACTCCCAAGCGTTGTGGAACCTTAGCAGGTGCGGTTATGTATCTAGAGAAAAAGATTGTGATTGCGACTCACTCGAACTTGTTAGTCCAAATACCAACCATTCCCCAGAGTGGGTTCAAAATTGTGAAGACATTGGTAACAGCAAACTGCGATGATAATCAAAACTATCAATTGAAACGTGGAGGATGAACAGACCATTTTCTTGGTACTAATCTTCCAATAGCGTTGAATGTACCAGAACGTGAAAGTACTCATTGTCGAGGTGATGGCCTGCGATAACCCAAGATACGTATTCTGCAAAAACGAAAAGGTGAATTTGTCATTTTGACAGATGGATACAAGAGTGCCCGTGATATTCAATCCATAGATGCATGATTAGTTGAGTCAGTGAGTTTCGAGGAGGCCCTGTGGAGGAAAACTTGCGTCCGCCAATAAGAAGTACGCAAAAAGATACACAAAGGTATACGGGAGGTATCTGTAAGTCTTCAGAGCTGCCCAGATCTGAGATTGACATAAGCATGCTATTCTGCAGTTGCAGATCCATGTTCGTTACCTGTTTCCATTCTATGGTAAGGTAGCTTTCACCTTTTGGTAGGGGAGGACCGGGCCGAGGAGCCTGATATATGACTAAACTACGATCAGACACCTCTCACTTTCTGATAGCAAGCACATACACCACCAAATTCCGAGGAGAACCCAATACGAGGTGTCCCTATCACGATTTTAATGTTGATACTTTGACAAGGAAGTAGAGTACACACAAAGCTAGCGTATAATTGTCGACCTTGGGGTCGTTTGCCGTTGAGGGTGGAACCAGGAGCGCCAGGTTCAACAGATATGTCACGACGTAACCAATGTTACTATGCACCTCGTGTCAAAGGATGAGCACGAATCTGCAAGTCAACCACGTCCGTAGACCTACCGTGGAGTCCTATTCTTCTCGAGCGACTCTTCCCTCTCGTATTCCTCGACAGAGATATCACCATTCTCATACTTTTCACGCAAGCTACGAGAGTGAAGGGTATTCCTGGCAAGACGAGGAAACGCGGCGGCGTAGAAAACCAAGGTCGCCGGTCGCCCCGTACGAGACGAATAGACCCATGGCAAGCCTTCAACGATCCGGGGCTGAACGACATCACTTTTCCGCAACAACACTGATGCCCAAGGGACACGTACATGTTAGGGCCATACAAGCATATTGCGCTGCCCAGCAAATCACCATCACAGTAAACAAGAGCCAGCGCCCAAAGGTGCCGTAGTCGGTGGCCGAACTGATGGTGGCGAATATGACCGTCATGGTCGCAAAGCTGATCCCATTGGCGATGAGGTCGATGCTCGCCACAGCCTTAGTACCGCCCATCTAGTGGAGCACGCATTTGTCCAAAGGGGGCGCAAGACGAACCTGGTCCGAAAGCGGGATCATAGCCCGCGGAGGTGGCGAGGCTTTGGAACAGGGTCCGGGTATAGCCGAGAGGACCGACACCCTGTAGGAGATCAGGATGGGAAATATGTGACACGAGACGGTCCGAAGATGCGCAGTCGCCGTTGTAGTAGACTATGTTGAAATAAGTGAAGAAACGTAGAACATACGAGGGAAGACGCACGATAATAACTCCAGAGTTCCCTCCTGGTGACTATGGGCTCGTCCTCTTGCACCGCGGCAATAAGTACAATAGACTTGTCAACCTTGTCCGGTGAATTTGACTTGGAACCAGTGGCATCCTTTGCGTCGGTCACAGCAAGATGAACTGAGTGCTCTGGAGGTGACATGGTAGAGGTCCGCCAGGGAGTGCCCTGAAGACCATCTAGCCCATCATATGGAAAGTCAGAGAACTGCGCTCAATTTGAAACTTGTGTTTTGAGAACTTCATAGTACCCGGCGCGATATGATAGACTGGTGACCAACCCGTCTAAAAGAGGCAACTGCCGGGGCGAGATGCGGCGACAGGTGTGCGTCGGGATGGATTTGGCAAATTCAATGTTGGGACTCAAGACACCACCGAGCAACATCGTTTGCCTGCAGGCTGTAACATCGTGCGACACTGGCAGCTCAATCCTCGAGAAGTGCTGACACGAAGCTTTATTCAAAACCTGGCTTAAGACTGCACGCCTGGGCAGCCGGTGATTTTTTAAACCTTGCCCCATGTCTATTCACACTCTCGCGCTTGTCCAGTTCCCATTGAACCAAGCCGCTCGTTCGACGACCTCGCTACGTCCCCTCAAGCTCAGGTACTCGCCCCATCGTTCCTGTCGTGTTTACTTGTTCAATGCCTCCACCAAGACTATTCGAACCAAGAAATATTTACAAGAGGTGTTATCAAACCACGCGCAACATAACACGGCGGCACGACACCACCGTGACGACGACGACGACCCACCACGATGGCGAGGGCGACGGCAACTATCACAACGCGAGAATGAGGGCGATGGGACTGGAACTGCGTGCCGATGACGATGACAACGGTGAGGACGAAGGTGTTGCATGATCTGGCACCTTCGAATGATCTTATCACAGTCATCTGGTAGCAGGGAAACAGTTTCGGAGAAACTGCTAGAGCTGCTTCTGGTCCTATGTTTCCTCTAGAACCTACATCATGCACAAGGTCAGTACGATTTTCCATTCCCGGCGCTAGGACGATATCGCATACTCGACAGCTATGGTCGCGCCCGCGCTGTGTTTCTGCGACATAAACCTCGTGCGAAGTTACTTCTAGCGAGCGTTTCAGTCCTAGTAACCGCTTGCGGTGCCATACTATAAGCAGCTGGATGACGTGCAATCGGAGTGCGGTTTTTCTTTCAAGCTTCTGATTCTTCCCCTGTATAGGCTCAGACACCCTACAGGACGCATGGCAAAGTGTTATGGACAACACGAAATACTTAAACTGGATACCCTCGCTACCGAATGGCCTGTGTAATTGTGGCACTACCCTGTGACCACGTTTAATTCGGACATACAGTAGTATTGTTGTAGCTAATTGGATGGCAGACCGTCCCATCGCTACTTCTATTGAGAACCCCCGGCGTTTCACGATGCAACCGATAAGTGTCAACTAATTTCTACGTTGACGGAGGTAGGTCCTTCCACACACACTTCCCTCGACATGCGGATTGAAACTGGCGCGGTAGTACGTCCTGCAGACTTATCATCAGGCACGCACGAGTGACACGTGGCATTTTCAAGTGGCCGAGCGAGACGGTGATAGTATGCCGAGGAGACAACTGCGGGCGATATAGGCGTGCCTGCGAGTTATGCTAATGAGTTCGTCCAGGACGAAGACAGCGTGGATCCGAGCTTGAGAGCCTCAGGGCCCAGATGCATTCCTACCGTGTATTTGAACCCGCAGTGCTGTCGTTTTCAAGGTATAGCGAGTGGTTCAAGGAGCTTACCGACATCGGACGTTCGAGTGGCAGCTTCTGTTGTGAACGCCGCGTCGTTCCACAAAGGCAGTTCATGTAGCCACTTTGCTGTATCATTGACTGAATCAGAATAAGCAGGAGATAATAGTGTAAGTTAGCCCAGTTCTTGCTACATTTAAACAGTTATGACATTGAATCCACCAGAAAGATGGAAATGAGAAACAATCACGGAGGGGAATCTAGGATGTGCGTGTGCATGGTATATAAAGTGGTACGTCAGAAAGGGTAGAGATAAAAAAGAAGATTCCAAAGATTACCGTGAATCGGATCGGAGAAACTCTCTATAGCCATTGTAGGCAGCCAACGCATCCTCATAAAGGAGTGCTAACAAAGCCTTCTCCTCCTGCGTAAATCCATTCATATCCCCAACTATGGTTCCCAGTTGAAGGGTCTGGTCGTTGGGATGACACAACCACTCCGAAATTGTCGCCTTCCACACCCTCCACACCTTGGTATCTTCGAGAAGTAGTTCATTAAGAAGTTCTGTAGGGTCTCTGAATTGCAGGACGAGAAGTGCGAACACCACTGCGGTTGTGCGGGACCCGAACGTAAACTTGATTAGCGTCGGGTTCCCAAGTACTCTCTCGAACAAAATTCTCCCGAGGCTCTGCTCCTTGTGCGACGAAGCAAGCCAAGCGTTGTACAAAGCTGAGGCAGCTAGTGATGTAAGAAACATGACTTGACCCAATAACGTCGCTTGAGGAATGAGGAAAAGATGGGTGATGCCTTGAATGAAGTAGAGGACAGAGCACAACCGGATGAGATTGTAGTGGCTTTCGCACGAGAGGTGAAGGGAGAAGCTGCCGTGGGTTATTGAGTTCACAGCGCCTTCGGTCCCCCTCAGCAGTACGATATCTTCGTCTGAACAAAGGATACCGTTGCTAGCCGGAGACCCGTTGGCAGGCTCTGGATGGGTGAACACAAAGTCTGCTGATCCGAGGACGAAGCAGAATATACTGCTTGCTACGATGCCGATAAAGATGCGTAGTGATGAATACCAATCACTCCAAATAGCACAGAACACACATGTTCCGAAGCTGCTGATCATAGGGATGGCATGGAAGGGGGAAATAAAACCGCTAGTGCGTGGGGGGCATATCTCGGAAGCAGGTGGCGGACCAAGATCAGCGATAGTCACCACAAGTGGCTGTGTGTACCTTCCCGGTACCACTCTTGCCTCGGAGCCAAAAGCGGGGCACGCTTTCATGAAGAGTGTGGCTGTGTAACTTGTTTCCCCGATGATGATTTCAGCAGCGCGGAACCTGGGACCCTTGCAATTGTCCAATCCGAGTAATGTCATGGGGTTCATGTGGACGCTGTGAAAGCAGGGACCTGGAGAGACTCTCGGGCTGGGTGTGTTATGGAAGGATGCAGATTTCACGAATGCATCGATTCGCCTGGCTATCTGGAAGGACCCGGGAGAATTGTACCAAGCAAGCCAACGCCTGTTCTCATAGACGTGAACGGAAGTCATAGCAGACAAGGCATCATTCCCGCCCAATAGACTTGCAATGGCTGATGTATCGAGTGGAAAGCTGGAAATTTTGTCGAGTGGGATGGTGGTGCGACCGGCCTTCAATGGACCATTGGGATCCGAAACGTACATTTCGCAACGGAGGCCGGAGGAGAGGTGGTAAACAGGCAGGCAGTCACTAAGTCCTAATAAACACTCCCAGTGGCGGAGCATCTCACTCACTGGCACGCGCGCGTCGTAAATGAGGAACATTCGAATAGAAAACACAGCCTCGTTTCATTTACGGATGTGTGCATGGCTCGGAGAGTGGGTGTGTCCACCTGCGTCCGGTTCCCATTTTGGGCTGCACGGCCCGATAATTTTATACCCGTTTGGGTAGATAATAGCAGTCGCGCCAAAAATTACAGACAGTGTATGTGGGCAAAGCCCACTCCCATCGCGTGACGCTTACATAAGCATTTTCCCCCTATTCCCGCATCTTTCACGACACACACGTATGCCACTGTATGAGCCTAAATTACACGTCCCTCACAATACGATGCCAAACCGCACGATCAGCCGCGATGTAAAGCTAGCAGCCATCAGGCTTCACGAACGTGCCCTACCTCGACTCCAGGATATCCTCGATTGCTGTGGATTCTCCGAACGCACGTTTTACCGCATTCTCAAGCTCTGGCGCGAAACTGGGGATGTCGCCAATCCTAACTCTTCCCTTCGTGGCAGCACATGTCTCTTGGATCGCGAAGATCTCGACTATGTGTGCGCGAGGCCGGGCTTGGGTAAGATACGGGG
>JBBPUA010000632.1:0-14157 GCA_038094355.1 Afroboletus lepidellus | reverse complement strand
GGGCATCGTCGAGATTTTCACAGAGATCGGTCCGTTCCTTTCCTCACTTTCCGCCCACCTACCTCTGAACAATCCCTGTCCAGCCAAGAAAATACCAATCGAACATATCTTGGCCTCTAACCGCGGCGCCGGCAGAAACGGCGCTGCAGGTAACCGATCTGGTGTTTCGCGGCAAGAAGGTGCCGTCAACTTGGAGGAGAACCAAACCAAAGCCAAAGACGCTTGCAATTGTTGAGCCATTCATCTCCTATTATTATGGGCAAACTACCATCCTGTCAATCCCACATGAACCCTCGACATATATGATTACACCTCCAGCCTTTTCTCTTGTAATTGCTTTCATAATTCCAATTGGTCATCTGACGGTAGACTCTGCACTTGCCTTACCGACGGCCATCGTCCTGCGGTGGAATAAAGTCCACATAAGGCGGCGGTTTCGCAATAGGCTCTACCTCATTCGGTGTCAGATAGGGTGGCGGCGCCGTGGTGTGGGACGTTCCTTGGTCCACAGTCGAGTGATCTCGCGTGAACGAATGAGATATGCCTCCCGAAGCATGGGTCTGCACAGACCCAGTTGATGTCGGGGATCTAAACACTGAATCTATCGAAGGCGGTGGGTCCGATGGATCGTCTAGGGGCGGCGGGGGCGGCGGCGGTTGCTCCTCTTCCATCAGCTCCAAGACCCGATGCGGCTGCGATATGTCGACAAACTCGCTAAACTCGGGGTCCTGCGCCGCTTGTTCCACCGGTGGCGGGGGCGTCGACGCCCTATGCAGCGAGTCGGCGTGCCCGTCAAACTGTTGCGAAGAAGAGAATCCAAACACGACCCCCTCGCCGACGATGGTGGCTTCTGCCACGGGGGTCGCGAAATGCTCTTGCGCGTCGGTAGGGATATATATCTCGTTCTCTGACTCCTGGAACGTAGGCAGATCGTTGGATGTGGACGGCTCCGACGGAAAGAAAGGCGGTGGAGGCACGTCTCGGTCTTCAAACGGGGGAGGCGCGCCGTGTTGTGTATAGCTCGGTCCTGCCTCTCCCTCGTGATACAAGGGGGCAGAAATTTCGGTGTCTTCTTGTCGCACCGTCCTGACCGGCGGACGGTCGTGCTTCTTTTGATATGCAGTATCTACCCACTCTTCGACCTCGGGTAGCGGCGCTGGGGACGGGATGATGTTGATCGGAATCGTAATCGTGTGCAGCGTCTCCCTCCTGCTCGCGACGTCCACAAACGACGTGTGGACGTTGAGCAAGAACGATACGCTGTGCAAGAGCGTTGTCTGTGTGATGGACGCGCAATGTGAGTCATTCTCCGCGTAGACATAGTCCCCTTCGGCGAGAGACCGCGGACGATCGGGCGGGGAGGAAGACGGTAGGGTCTGGTGTAGGATAAAGCGCAGACGAATCGGCCGAGAGGCATGGAACCTGCAAGACGCCCCGGAACGGGATGTGATCATTGAATACGCGGCACTAAAAGGAGAGGAATCGTTTGCTTTCTCCGCGGTCGAGGAAAGCGCCGCCGACGATGGACCCTCGAGTAGCGAGTCGTTGATCGGATCTGCCGGTCCTTCCTGTCGGGGTCTCTGCGACTCGCGCTCCAGGTCGTCGGCGCTCTTGACCTTGACCACGCGGAGGAGCTCCGCTTTGACATTACGCAGTCGAAGTCCACCCTCGAGGACGAGCTGGCGGGGCGGCGGCGGTACCGTGACGTAGACGGGGATAAGTTCTCCTGCAATGAACGTCGATTTCGGAATCTCTGCTTCCACGCGCACCGGATGGTGCATGACGTGTTTTTCAGGCGAAATGGCGACGGTATGGGTGTGCGAGGTGTATCGTCTTGTGTGAACCAGTAGTTCTCTCGACACGGGCGGATGCACCGGATCTACCGGGTGCAGCGTTGCACTCAGGATGTGCATCACCGACGAATGTAGGGTGTGTATGCATTGCGGTACGTCCGGCATGAGCGGTATAGCGAACGGGAAGGAAGTGGGGACGGATTCCAAAGTGTCCAGCGGAAACGAAGCCACGTCTATCTCAGAAACGCCAAGTTCGATTTCATGGCCGTGCGCAGACTCTGTCGTGCGCAGAGACACGGACCTTTCGCTTAGTTGAGTCAAGTGGTCACTCAGGAGGAACTAGGTAGACTGACAATTTCTTCCACACACCAGGTTGGGCTCCCTTGAGGTGCACTTCCCCCTCCATTGCCGCGCGTTCTCCTTCAGCGCCAACATAGCCCTTCTGGAAGTTCACGCCGTCCAGAGCGGGTACGATGAGCAGCTGGAGACCGGCCACGTCCGAGCGCAGGGCATCGCCGGGATTATGTTGAGAGTACCGGGGAGGGGGAGCGGAATCGACAGGCATCCCCTGATGCTGGTCGTAGAAGAGCAATGTTGGATCGCCACAACAACAGTACTTATAGATACCCGACATAGATACAATCACTCTACTCTCATCAAACTCTCCAGCTCGGCAAACATCGTCGGATCCAGATCCCTCTGCATCAGCAACTCCCATGCCGCATCCCGACGACCAGCGAGCATCCCCATGCCCCTTTCCACGTTGGTCTCTCCCGACTCCCCAAAGCCCATCCCGAATGCGAGTGTTGGCTGCGTCACTTGAGACGTGTCAAACGCATCTTCACCGTCATCAACTGCCTTCATTGCTTCGATCGCTCTGCGTGCGGTACTTAGGAACCACTGCCGAGTCTCTGGGGATGCATTGGTTACGGAAAACCGTTGCGCCATCCGAAGCATTATCTGCGAGAAGTGGAGCGACCGATCCGATTTGATTTTTTTCTTCAACTCCGGAGGCGACAGGAACGCGATGGCATAAATTGCCATCGTCGCTTTCTCGAGGTATGACAGCCACAACTCCCGCGAAAGAAACGCGAAATCAGAGTCGCTCACGGGCAGGCGATGGACGAGTGTCTCCAATAAGCGCCATAACCACTGCTGGGGGATGACCCTGGAAAATATTTTCCGATTGTGGTCGAGGTGGGCAATGTGTGTGAAGACATCGAGAGCCACATCAGAAAGAGGTGATGGCCTGCAATTGTGAAAAGGGACACTGCTGAGCTTCAGCGTCTGCGTCGGGGGCACCGCATCTGCTGGTTCGATAAGGATGGATGCAACGAGTCGGAATATTCGGGTGCAAATGCGCACAGTGGCCTCGGAGGGTGGGGTGGTTTGGGGGAGAGCGATTGCGACGGAGAGGTTGGACAGAATATTGAGAACATCCTTGCGGACACCAATGACGTCAGGGATCGAGAGAGCGGGCGATGTCGGTCTGGGTGGACCGCCGTCCGGCGGGACGACGACCTCACAGACACGCAATACTAGCTCCAGAGTCCGGTCGTGTTTCGCCATGAATTGTACGTTGTCTGGAACGACAGACAAGTTCCGGATGATATTCATCACAGCAACAATGATTTGACTTGATCGATGCCGAGGACCGTAGTCTGTCTTCCGTGCATTCTCGCCTTTTAACCCCGCGAATGGCAGTAATTCAGTTTCGAGAGCAATGGATACCAATTCACGATGGCGTGGTATCTGGGTATCATCGGTGAGGTAATACTGGGGCGTGTCTTCAAGACCATCGAATGCTTCGTCCTCCAAGAGATCCAGCACCTCCTCCAAGAGATCAGTGCACTGGGCAACGGGAAAGCCCGAACCAGGGCTTGGACCTTTCATCGTCGACAGAAGTGTAAGTGTGGTCAGAGCGTATGAAAGTTCGACCGTTAAGCGACAGCGGATGGACATCGTGAGGGCCTCTATGTCGACGGTTCCCCATTCGTTGATATCCCGCAAAGGGCGACGCTGGGCACGAAGGTATTCATCTTCCAGTACGTTGAGGTCACGCCCTCCGTAGCTGTCCACCTCACGCGCCAGTGGGATATACTCGATCTTGGTCCTCGTGAACTGAGAACGTGAGCGAGACGAGGCGGGAGTGGGTGCATTTTGAGGGAGGGCCCGATCCACTGGAGCCGACATGGAAGGCAACTATGAAGACGAAGTTAAGGAGGTTTTGAGGAAGGGGAAAAGAAACACTGACGTCTGGCAATTCTGTCCCGCCTTAATATCGACCGCTCAATGTCACTAATTACGTACACCGCATGTCAATAAAGTAACCTCACCTGTTTTCAGCTTTGTTCGTTTTCCGTCCGATTCCTCGGACTCGAACCTTCGCTTCATTCCCGGAGCATCCTGCTCATGAGGTTCGTTAGCTGCAGAGCTAGGAAGCGACCCGATGGTCGTGTTGCTCAGTGGGGGCACCAAGGAATGGCCGGCTAAAGAGTCCGAGAAGCCATGCGTTCCTGGGATAGATGCGTTAGGCAACCCATGCTGTGGGTGGGGACTCTGTGGTAAAGTTTGTGATACAGGGGCGGTGGGACTGCCGGTGATCGAGACGGATGTGTTCTGTCCGCCTGATACGGACTGATTCAACAATCCCATCATGTTATTCACAGAACCAGACAATTGAGAAGAACTGCCTGGGAGCGCTGAGCTTGACGTTTGGGAAGGCATACTGGGTGGGTTATTTGGGAGTCCCAGGGCACCTGGGGCCCGGCCCGTGGCCATAATTGCCTTGCGATTGGCATCCTGTACATTTCGACGATAAGCCTCTTCAAGGGGTTGGATGATGGCATTATAATAGTTGGCCAGGACGACAGAAGTGGCGCGCTGTCCGTTGGGCACGGGATATTCGGGAAGGTCAAATTGCGGGAGAAGTTGAGACCATGCATTCTGCTGGGTCACCTACGCGATCGAGTGCGGGTGCTGATTAACTTGCGGCGGACGATGTGCGTATGGATATAAATACCTTTTGGCCGCCACCTAGCTGGCATACGACTCCCCATAATTTGAATAAGTCGACGTCTTTGCCGGCTAGACGAACCGCGCCGGGTTCGCTCGAGCATTCCAAGTTTTTCCATTGCGAGGACGCGGGGTCGTAGTGGGGAGGATATGGCACGGCGGTCAAGGCGGGGGGAAGAGGAGCACCTCTGCTGGCATGGACGTTGGCGAGGTTGTGCAAAAAACTGCGCTGCTTCTGTTTGATGGCTGAATTCGGGGGCTGTCGGGGCGGGACGTTGGAAGGTTGCATGGCAGGATCGAGCGACACGGGGTTGGGTTGGAGACCGTGAACGGGAGGGAAGGTGGGCTGAAGGGTGGCATGCGGGGAGAACTGCATCGTCTGTGGAGTGTCCATCATGGCAGGCTGGAGCGGGTTGATCTGATTGTAAGGGGAAGACATTCCCCCGAGAAACGGCCCCGCCGGGGTTGTTCCGGCCAGCGTGACCTGGGCCGGAGACGACGCGGGTGGACGCGGGTATGCGTTGGTGAGCTGGCGCTGCATGTTGACGACGTTGAGGGCGGCCATCTGCTTTGCGGCGGCATTGGGGTCAAGGTTGAACAAGGTGGGGTCGGCGACGGTGGCCTGCGGAAAGGGCGGTTGAGCGGTTTGGTTTCGTGGCTGCTGGGGCCTACATTGGGCGGTCAGGATACGGGGGCGGACGACGTGGAGGACACTCACAGCATCGTCGTCGTCGTTGGCGTCGAGCTGTGTCGTTGTCCCACGCGCCCAAACTCTCCCGCGCACGCCAGCATGCCCCGCTCAGAGATCGACGACATATTTGCTGCATCTGCGCCCCCTCCAAAGAAAAAAATCAAAACATCTCTACCGACCAAATCTCACCAGCCAGACACCATCGTCGACCCGTCGGAAAAGCAGCCTTCACAGAAAACCAAACGACGACGCGAAAAAAAGCGCACCGACCCCAACGACGACCGCTTCACAGACTCGAGGGGATCCGCTCCTCGTGCGTATCACCTCTCTGAGTTCTCCACCATCCCAAGTGCCTCCAGGTCGAAAGACAGCCGATGGCTACAGCGTCTACAAGGAGGACGAACTAGGTCTCTCTACCGCAGGCGGAGGTGACCACCTCGTTCAGTCCTGCTCACCTTCTCACTCTGACTCGTCTAGACACACCACTTTGTCCGTTCGATTGCCAATGCTGTCTGTCTCTCGTGCTCATCTCCAGCCTCCTATTCATCCTCTCTCACAGGTTTCTGATCGTAAAAAATGTATCAACGCTTGTATCTGTTACCAATTCAGCAGTTTACCAAGACACGGCGGCTCTATCGAAGCCTCGCTGACCCAGCCCTGGCGGCCATGGTCTGTAAGGTCAATATGTAGCCAATAGCAAGCATCCCTTTCATGCATCCCACCGAACATGACGCGTCGCATGGGACGGCACTCTAATCCCAAGTCACGGGCTACATTATCATCTTTGTATGTCCGTATTGTAACCAAACTCGTAAATTTCACAGGCAGTCATCAATCGTCGTCGTCGTCGAGCTCTTCTGCATGCTGTGGTGGTTGCCCCTCAACAAGTGTGTTTCCGAATGGATCGTCGCCTTCTAGGGCACGGCGAACATCTTGTGCCTTTTTGTTTCGTTTTGCCTCTGCTTTACGTTCTTCCTCTGCTTTTCGAACTAGATAAGCTTTGCTTCCGACGACTTTTTCAGGATTTTTGCATAGCTTGAGTCTGCGATCAACTTCCCGAACAGCTTCGACATCTGGATGATTTCCCGTGCGCGTGATCAGGTCCTTGATTGTGTCAATAGCAGCGTGGAGCGTCTGAGAGGTTTCCTCGCCGACCCCTGATGATTTAGAATCAAGCCATTGCTGTGCAAAGAGCGGAGAGGCGAGCGACAGCGCCGCAAGCGCTATCTGGGACGGTGCATAGATGAGTTCGGCGTCAGTGAAACGCGAGTCGCGGACGTGCTTGAGCGCTGTCTCGTAGATGTCTCGTGACCCCTGGTCCTTCGTGACATCTGATAATGACTTGAGGGGTATGAGAGGGAAAACGCGTCATCAATGAGTGTCGTGGTCGCACCTGGAGATCGAGCCAGAGGCCCCACAAGGCGCGATGAGCGTGCCAGATGGCAAACTCGAAGTTGAGACTCTGCGCGACGAGGAATTCGAGGTCAAGGACGTCGGAAGTGGACGTTCGCGGGATGTTGGACGTGTACGAGTCGAGGGAGATCGGGTTGTTCGTCGTCTTGGTCGCCAAAAACAACGCCGTGAGCCTGACGGCGGACGCGTGCTCAGATACGTGGGGAATAACCCAAGACAGCCACGTACATGACATTTTTGGGATGCCAGTCCATGACAGTGTTTCTGAGGTAAAAGCGTTTGAGGTAGGTTATTGCGGTCGCCTCGACCTCCTCAGGGAACCGGAAGTGGCCGCATAGTTGGGGGATCTTTGTAATGTATAATTTGACGAGGAGATGCTCCTCCTGGGCGTCTAGAAAGGATACATTGGCCGAAGATCCGGGCTTGAGGTCGATGTCAGCGGGCGAGGTGAGTCGGGAAGAGGGACCTACCTCGTCTGCTTCAAAGGCGTTTCTGACGGCCGCGACGGCGGCAGAATTCAGGTCTGCGCGAACGAGGGAGAGCTGTTCTGTGGAGAATCGCCAGTTGTTGAACTGTGTGCTGGCCTGGTAGGAGGGTGTCTTTTGAGACATATTGGATGTGGTCTTAGATCTGGCCCATTGATGATACCAAACTCGGCAGCCTATTTCAATACGACGATGGCCTCGTCCCCCGTCCGCCATGGATCCTCCTCCTCATGCCTTCCATCCCGTCCACCAGCTCCCCTGCCATCACCCCACGGCCCAGCCCAGTCGTCGTCGATCTCACCACTCTGCTCACCATCTCTGACTTTGCCTCGTTTTACCCCGGCGTCGCTCCCAACTCCTTCCATCCCATCCACTATGCTCTCGCTGATGGCTCCCTCGTCGCACCTCCTTTCCGCGACGACCTCATCATCAACAACGTCTTCCTCGTCGTCGCTGGTTGTCTCTTGTTCGTCTTTGTCCGCAACGTCTCCAAGGCAGCGGTCTTTCTGTGGAGGGGCAAGGTGAAGAAGAAAGCGCTTCTCTATACCCTCTTCTTTAGCCAGTTACTCGGCCCGATGGCCATCATCCCCATCATCGTCGCTCAGTTCAGCCGATCCACGAACTGTGCCGTGTGAGTCTCTCATCGGCTTCTGGCGTGCGTGCTCAAACGGTCTGCTCAGCATCCTGCGCATTTTTTTCGTCGCCAGTGGTGTATCCCTATCTTTATTGGTTTGTGCAGCCTTGAAAGGATTCCCAGCAGGCTCATCATCGCTCATGCAGGTCACTGGCATATTCGGCATAAAAGCTTGGAGGTGTTTGGACAACAGCCGCCTTGTTTCAGGCGTTTTGGTGCCACTCCGCACCGCTGCCAGTGTAGTCCTCGTCCTCGATGTGATTCATATGCGCGCTCTCCATAGTCTGTCAGGCAGGTGCTTCCATTCCACACCCGCTTTGGTCCCTTACTCTCTAATAGGGCGCTGTCGTAGACCATCGTCTGGTCTTGCACCTGTATTTCTTATCCTCTTGCTTACCGAGTCATTATTCATTTGCGCATGTTGTTGGTGGTCTTTCTGACTCTTACGGATCTTACCCGTGTTGACCTCTCGGACAGTTCTTTATGCAGTACGGAAATCACGAGGACCTGTGGCAGTCCGAGGCCGCATCTCTGTTCACCTTTCACTCGACGACGTCGCTCCTATCCAGCCCGCCGAGCCCCGAAAGGCAAGTGCGGATTCTGCTCCAAGTCGCAAGGGCCGGTCCGATCTCAAGACGCACGCTAAACATTTTTCGACATCCTGGCATACTTCGTCCTCGTCACGCGAACCTAGTATCACATCCATACCTTACGACGAATTCCAGGGGAGGCACAGCCATGGTACGCCCGACAGCGCAGAAGCAGCTCAAACCTCGAAGCGTCCAATTCCATTTCCTTCTATGATCCACTCCCACCCCCCTGCCTCTCGCTCTCGGGCAGTTAGAATGCCATATACCATGGATGGTGTCCGCTTACCCGAGAGCGTCGCCTCACCTCCAGTCCATTCTTCCATAAGCCGCCTCACTCGTTATATCCCCAGGATGTCCCTCTTCCGGGAGGTCATGAGAGATGAGGTAGCTCAAAATGGGTCACCGTGCACACGTTCTAACTCATACATACCCCCATAGTTGTGTTACACCGCCATCACCGTCGGTTTCACTGCCGTATCTGTGGCCATGATCCTCGGAGTCAAGGGCGGAGGTGGTGTTGGCACTACTGTCTGGGTCGCGTTTGACTGTACGTGCCTCGTCATCTAAACTAACGGTGATTAATGACGCTCGATCCTGCAGGGGCTCTTATATCATTGTTGGTGATCCACAGTTTTGGACGCGCGATTCGGCGCCATGAAAACGAATCGCTGCTCCTGCACCCATCCGCTAGATACCACGACTTGCATACCGATCGCACCACGGCGGAACTTTTAGGTGGTGATGTACCGCAACTCGTGCGTACCCCGGGGATGCTGTCTAAAGCTCGCGCACGTCGTTCTACAGCACGCCACGACCTGGACAGTGGAGCGCCACCCTCTGAGCTGTCCGCGCGTCGTTTGTTCTCTGGATCGGCTCATTCTTCTCGGGTCGATTTGCATTCTATGGCGGCGTCGACGACCGGCACGTCCAACATGTTTCCATCTATGGAGACCGAGTCGTTCTCTCGAACACAGGTTTCTTCGACGGTTTGTATGGAAGACGGTCCTTCACGATCCCCGAAATCGCCCGAGGAATGGTTTAATAGACACTCGTTTAGTGCCCCGCCTCCGCCTGAACCTCCGGACGAAGGACGGTCTTGTGACACGTTGGCGGATGGATCGTAGTGCACGTAGTGATTATTTTCCCACGATATATCTCTGTAATGGATCACGAAAACGATGAGCTCGTGAGCGTCCTCCCGATCCACTATTCGGACAGGACGAGTCCGAACGTCCATGTCCACCAGTTTCCGCTACTGAAACGACCCCTCCAAGTCCCTCCATCGGCAGCCCTCACAGGAAAACGGATCCGCGCCCGTGTCAAATCCGTGTCTCGCAGGTTCGAGATCCATGTACCAGTCGATGCCCGCCCCGAAGTATGGAATCGTGACAAAAGTATGGATCTGGGGACTGCGCAGCGCGAGGACGACCGCGAAAAGAACCAAGATGACCAACTAAAGCAGAGGGAGGGGGAAGATCCCAGGTTGACCAGTAGCCGACTGCGGAGCGACTCCATCCCGCAATGTGGTGCCTACATGCTCGGGGTCGTGCGAGATGGTGAGAGGGTCCAGGGGGTCGTGGTCTTCGTCGCTAATCAAGTGTCACAAGACCGATTGTATCTGGTACCCATCAGCGAGACGCACCAGTTTCGACCGACCCTGACTTATCTCGATGTCGTTTCTCGAAGGACGCGACATTCCAAGGCAGGAGAGTCTGACTCTGAAGCTGACGGTCCGCCCCTCGATCCGGACGAGGCTCCCCCGGTCGTCGCTGCCCCAAAGAAAGAGAGGAAGAAGGCGGAATCGAAAGAGGTGCAGGTTTCTGCTCGCAAGTCGGGAGACGACAAAAGCTTTCAAGGCGGAATGTCGACCGCCCGTCGAGAAATGTTGCTAGCCATAAGGGCCGAGGAAGAAGAGCCCTGGCAGTCTGTCCAGTTCTGTGATAGAGAGGTGCACAAGCCATGCTCGTCGGATGACCTGTTCTGGCTAACGCAGCTATGCAGGCCGAAGGCTCGGACCAAGCGTTCGAGTCTGTATTCGCTCGAAGCGAAGGTCTTCTTGAATGTAAAACGGAGATGACTTCGTATCTGAAATCGATAAATGGACTGTGAACCCAGTATTATAGTGATTGCCTGGGTGAACATACTAGGAGCAAAGACCCGTGACTTTGATCCGTACCAGCACGACCTCCCATGTCCTCCAGCGATACCGACTCAGATCCAGAGCCAGCGCTCGCTACTGACACTGTCTCGAGCTTGACAGCATTCGCCCACTTGTCTGCGACGCGCCAGCCTGATTTAACGGGCCAGTCAACCGTCAGTTGGGCAGTGGACACCCTTGCGACACTCGACTTTCGACTCGTTCGTAAGGTATGCGATCACGATCCTGCACAGTCCTGTTGTGAGCCCACCCTGCACTCAGGATACCGCACTTCATGGCCTCATCCAAAATTGTGCGAGCACGCTACTAGCCTTGTTTGACATTGTACTTTCGCAGAGCCCAGCCATTGACAATCCATGCGAGTTTATTTCCGACATCGCTAGCATACGTGCGTCGAGTTATCCCCCTCGTCTCCTAGACCCGCTCAAATCGTATGAACCCAGTAAAGCCCTCGTTCTTGCACCTTCTTTTTCAGTACCGCCGGCTCTTCCGCATCATTGCAGCGAGAGATTTCGGACCAAACACTGCACCTCTAGCGACTGTATGCTGGGTGGATGTCGTTTTGGCCAAGCTTGGTGACATCACTGCACTCGTAGCAGCAGGCCTCGACGGGGATCTGGACCAGTCACTTCCCGAGTCCTTGAAGTTACACAGAGAAGAAGACAACCTTCGCGCTGCGATGCAGCTACCAGGTAACACGTTCTGCCGGCATATAGACGTATCTCACGAGACACAGACAACTGGGACATGCTACCATCGACGCTTTTGTCAGAGCGCGCATCAGCCGCGGCAAAACGGCTGTCCCTAAAGCTGCTGCTAGGAAGGTACATTCTCTATCCCGCACTCTCTGGACGCGGGGGTGTGGACAATGCGTCAGTCACCCACGAGCTACAATCGGGGTGACGTCCGAACGAAACTTAATTTCGCAGCATACATCCGTTGCTTTCCACATTTTCTGAATTCGTAAGACGAGGCGTGGCACGGGTGGACGAGCTGTCCTCAGCGTCAGGAGCCGGCCAGCGATACCTCCTACAACAGGAGCGTCTCACCGGCGCAATGGCGACCTCTCTGTTTGCAGTGAGTGAAATATCCCCCGCCAGATTGCTGTTTAGATGTTCGTTATTTCAGGCAGCGGACATGGTGCAAGATCCAACCAGTAACTCAGAACGTGCAGCTGCCTTCCGTCCCCAAACGATGGCTGCTGTTATGAAGCTCCTGCAATTTGTTCTGAAAGGAGTGTATGCCACCCAAACTGACGTTTTGAATCCTCCAGACCATCTTGACGCTCCCACGAGCGTTATCGTACGATGGGGGATCGTTCCACAATGGACGTGGAGCGTTCGGCTCGAAACCGGTTTGTATGCAGACACTATCATGTACCTTGTAAGTTCGTTGTCCTTTTGAAGGCGAGTCTGTCTTAGGACCCTAGACCGCGACGTATATTCGATATCGCGGCACTGACCCCGGAGCTTTGTTGGAGGTCTCGGACTTGGCGTCAAGCGATCAAGCAGCAGTGATCAGTGTGATGATTGTAAGACGGTACGTCACGCGCTGGAGGGTGCCGCTGAAATTTTCTAGGATATCGTCTTCCGGTTCATTTCCGTCCTCTCCACTGGCTTGCATTCGGAACAGCTTTCACCGGGCATGATGAACGTACTCCACGGGAGCTGTCGATTGATGTCGCAGTGGATGAACCGTAACTCATGTGGAATTCAACGGTCGAACGAATGTTGTAAGGCATTGATTATTCTCTTTGGCTACCTGTCCCAGAGCGAACATCACGCTCTTTGTGAGTCCCCGACTTGGGTGTTTACCAGGACGTGATAGAGGCGCTAGCAGTAAAAGAGTTGGCCATCGAATGCCTGGCGCTCATGAGGGGGCAATGCATCCGGGAAGCCTGGAAGACAGCCACCGAAGACAGCGACTTTTGCTTTCTTGAAGCTCTCGGGCATAGTATGGCATGTCCTTTCATCAAAGAATGGACGCTAAGCGATTGCAGGTTTTACGGAGATCAAGACGTAGGCATTCGGTATAATCATCTCGCAATGTTGCAGTTAACTGGAACAGAGCCTTGTCCAGAGCTGACCCTGGAAAATCGACGGAAGTTTGGGCGGGACAACTGATGCAATTCCTCGTTATCATGATATCCAGAAGAGTCCAGCCACTAGACTTGGATGCACTGGTCGACTTTATGGAAGCGGTAGGGGAGCCAGTCCTCCTGGAAGACAGAGGATTCCTCTGCGAAACCTGGCTCCTGTGTCTCGCAACCGCAAATTTATCTGGATTTGATATGCCGTTGAGCAGAGGTAATGTGGTTGACGACAGCGAGGCCATATGGTGTCTCGGGATGCGTGGCGGAGATCCTAGCCTTTTCGTAACGTGCAAGTACATGCTGGATCGAGTGCGACATCGGTACTAAATCCTGAGCGACTAGCTGCTTTTTCGCTGTACATCACCTCCACGACTACCAGTGTGGAACCGTTGACATACCTAGAGGGTCTGGAACGTCTGCTAGACACCGTTCTACTGGTATGTTCACGGCACTGTTCCCCCGGAGAGGAAGCCCTGGGACTGGTCGTGTTGCCCACGGTATGCGATGCGGTGGTGCATTTGTTGGAGCACAGGGATGATAGTACAGGTGAGCACTGATCCACGGAGAGAGGTACGTTGCCGGACGTTTGGTAGTGGCGTTGTGGGCGAACACAAGGATTTCGGCGCTTTGCAGTGTGTTGCGGTCGGTGGGCAGTGAGAGGATGCAGTGTGATGAATACGGCAGACTGCTGAGTCGCAGGCTGTCGTCGGCGGCAAGGAGGATGCTGGGCGAGGGAACACGGGGCACGGCATACGAGCTGGTGTTTTGTCGGGCGGAGGGGTGTCCGGGTCGGTTACTGTACGTTGTGACGTGACGGGTGTGACAGTAATAATAAGTTGCGATCAAGCGCGGCTTCCGAACAAGATCAGTCGTCGACGCCGCCGTCGCTGTCGATCGAATGTCGCTCAGCTGCCGTCGCCGATCGCACTCCGCCGCGTCCCCGTCGCCCGTCCCCGTCGCCCCCTCCAAGCGCGCCCTCTCCTCCCACCCCGCCCAGCGATGCCACCTCGACCTCTGGAGGTCCGGGAAGCGTCCCCGCAGAGACCCCTCCGTGCGTGTCCCCCTCCTCCCTCTCCCCCCCTCTCACGTCCCCCTCCAGCACACCCGCCCGTCCCGCAGTTCCACCCCCGCCTCCGCCGACAGCCACACAACCAGCTCCAGCTCCTCTCCCCCCCATACGCCCCTCTTCCCTGCTTCCTCCACAGACTTCCTTCTTTTCCCCCTCTGCACTGACACCCTCAACTCCCGTGGCCCCTCTTCTGCCGCCTCGCTTCTCCACTGCGCGC
>JBBPUA010000631.1:0-14168 GCA_038094355.1 Afroboletus lepidellus | reverse complement strand
TTCCATCACATCCTACGATCCCTCAACTAATTACTATTCAAAAACATCACTAGACTCATCCGGGACCTGGTTCTGACAATAGTCCTTTGAGTTGGCATATGTACATTAGACCCATTTGTCGCGTGTAACAGTTCCTCCGTTTGCACGACATGGCGGGAAAGGCTTCCGCTGTCGTAGAGGGATTATATTTCTCGAGAAACAAGAGCATCGATTAGTGGTCTCTGCCATGACGCTGACCAGATCAAGCAGTTGCCATGGTTGCCGACTCTGCGTTCATATCGTACGTGGACCATAATGGTCTTGATACCAGCAGAAGAAGACGGACGTGCCCCGACCACAAGCGCAAACGTGGGGTCGATTCCATCGATGTGTGGATTCTAGTAGAACGTCACATGGAACGTGACGAAACGCCGGCACTGCGTTAAATCAACGGACAAATAATATCAGCAGACTCGAGAAAAAAGGGCTAAGTGAAAACACGATATTTGCAATAGAGCCACCGTTCTTGATGAAGCTTTCTTGACTGGCCCAGATGCTGAATTTATCTCGAATGGCTTCTACATGTTGACCCGCGCGTGTCGCGCTTGAAGACCCACTCTGGCGTTGATCACTGCGCTGTTTAAGATAACATGCATTTTTTGTCGATTGTTCCTGGGATCTAAACAAGGAAGAATTTATATAAAATAATGATACCTTGAGCCACATCCTTGGTGCTTGTGGCTCGGCGATCAATGTCACTGTCTGGTCCCGGGAATCGAGGTAAAGATGCTAAGATAGTATATCAATCCATCTTAAACGACGTCATAGCTCATCTTTGGCTGGAGACTCCGTCGACGCCTTCAAAAAGTCTGCCGTCCCACCCACTATCGATCTAAAGTACTTGGACAGCGGCTCATACTTGTTCCCACCTACGCCAGACAGGAATTGAGTGACACGCCGCGACGACAACAAACGACCTAGAGACTTGCCTTCATATAGAATAGGGACGCTCGACCCAGCGGGGTACACGATCACTTTCGAAAACTTGCCCTCTTCTTTCGCGGCGAATCCCAGCGATGCCGCAAACGCACCCTCTGGATCGCTGTGGTGGCCAAATGCAATCTTCTTGAAATAATTATTTCCGAGGACCTGCCACAAAAGCGGAAACTTTTTGTCCCTGTTCAAAAGAATAACGCGGGGCAGGTCGATGTTCTGTCGCGTACACGCGTCAGTGTGCGTTAAAACGCGGGAAATCGAGTTCAGAGAGAAAGCGGACCTTGTCGAGCCATTCGGGAACATCACCTTGGTTCGGCAGCACCTTGACCTTGTTCGGAACCGAGCGCGTCGCCCACTTGATTAGATTGTTTGACGTCCGTTCGCCCGATTCGTATTTCTGCCCGGGAAGCTGACCACCCCGAGGAAATACCTTGACCGTCGGGAAACCCTGGATCTCCTGCATCCCCCCGCGCGCATCAGCATCAACGCGCCAAGGACGACGAGCACGGCGTGCTCACCTGGGACGCGCAGAGGGGCTTGTTGGACTCGGCATCGCAGTCAACGGCGTAGAAGGGGACCAGTGGACTGAGGCTACCAGCAGCCTTGCTATATTCCGGGGCCATTTTTTGGCAGTGCTACACAAGGGATTTTCGATTCTTTGAGTTGAGAGAACTCAGGAACGGCATGCAAGGACTTACCCCGCACCATGGGGCTACGAACGCCACAACGCTCGTGCGCTGTGTTACATGGGAGTCTTAGTGTATCCGACGGCGCGATGAACGCGGGGCGCGAGTACATACGTTATTCTTCATGACCCGCTTGAACCCTTTTGGGTCCAACATCTTGACTTTCGCATCCGGGGGGAAGATTGCAGCTGACACCAGCGCCGGGAGGACGAGCAGCAATACAGTGAGCGTGTGTAGCATGGTGGTGGTACAAAACCAAGACGTTGGTCGTGTACCAAGCTGACGTGGCTGAACTGAAATAACCCCTGTAGGACTGCAATTGCTGCCGAGAGAAAAAACATGATAGGCTACTCTATCGTATATACGCCATTCATTGCATCCCCGCTCTCGCAGTGCAAAACATCCGCGGTCGATCTTTTATTTACGTCGACGTCTTGCCACCCTCACGTACTCGCAATAGCTTTCCGTCTCGAAATGGGCTTGGAGCGCTTGCGTTTCTTACCCTCTGAGAAGCTCTGGGCAATTTTGTGGTCCCGTCCGAGAATGTCGTCTCCCTTGACTGCGTAGATACGGACGATCCAGTTTTCGGATGTGAACGCTTCCTCTGCAATCACGAGTCAGTACAACCAACTCATGGCACGCATTCCACTCACCAAGATAGTCCAGCTTGGGCCCGTTTAGAGGTACCTGCTGCCCACGCACCCGATCCGTGGGCTGCTGTCCACCGAACAACTCTGCAAACCGGTAGTACGACATTTTGTACATCAGTGACTCCCTCATCGCAGGAGAAGCTCGGTCATCGACGCGGTATTCCCCTTGGTTGAAGTAATTGGGCTCTTGGATCTCATCCGGCCATACACCCTGCGCGATGCGAACCATCCAAAGGAACTTGTTTATATCGTCCCCAGAGTAGCCAATGAGTCCACCGAAAATGACGAGCACATAGCTCACGTCGTGTTTGCGAAGGATAGGGTAAGCCACTTCCTCGGGTGAAGACATGGCTTTACCAACAGTTGCAATGTGAGCTGAATAGGATGTCAGAAACTGTTCGAAAGGCGACTACTCAAACTCACTGTTGTTCCAAGTATTGTTGTCGACCAACGTGGGACGATCCGCCATGCCAGCAATTTGGTATCCATAATCCCACCAACTCATCACAACAGCGTCCTCGGCCGTATTCTGTCTCAGCCAGTAGTATGCTTCTCTGAAATCGTCGATTATGTGTTGACTCCCGTCTGGTCCGCTCGAGGCCAGAACAACAGAGGGAGACGAATATGCATTGGCAGTTACCCATGTGCAATGCACGACGAAGAATAGGAGCAGTCCCAACGCGTTGACAAGCACAGTAAAGCGTGTGTCGAGACCAAAAATACCTTTGGGTGACTTGGAGGTGGACTCGTTAGAAGCATGAGCAGCGGCTGCGGCAGAGGAAGCGACTCCCGAAACGAACTCTCCAAGGGAACCTCCTGGTACCGCAGGTGGCTCTTTTTCCTTGTTCTTCTTCGACTTTTTGGGAGTGGCAACAGTGGAGGAGGTAGCGGTTGAGGATGCACCCTGAGATGTACCATTCGAGCTATTTGTGGCAGATACTTGAGTTAATGGTTCGTCCGGTTGTGTGGCCTCTGGCTCGCTGGGATCAAGATATGTGTCGAGAAGTGACGACAACGCGATCGCAGAGGTCACACAGACCACGGGAGTGAGGGCCAACATCAGACGGACCATGACTCCAGCAAAGTAGCTGGCCATCACAGCGTAGATGATCACGAATATGTGCTCGTCACGGAGCGAACGGAAACACAGCACGACACCAGCCGGGAATAGGAAAATGAGGAAATGAAGGTCCATAAAGAACGAAGGCCAAGCTGTTGGCTGATGTTCCGAAACCGAGGCAATGATGGGAATGTACCTGGGTGCACGTAAGTTGGGTGCAATGATATTTTTGAAGTGAAAAATACAGACTTCTTCGCATAGCCAGTGTCCCACAGTGAATAGAAACGACCAGTCCAGGGTGCAATCCAGCCCTTGTACGTGAGTGCAACGACACCAACGACACCAAGAATTCCAGTCGCCACTACAGTCGCAAACAAGAGTTCCTGGAATTGCTTTGAGGAGATGTGAGAGCGGACGAGCTGTGAGAAGGCGACTATTTGAAGTAGCCCGAATACACCTTGGAAGCACAGTGAGCATAGACCGATAAATAGAGGCTAGAAAGTTACCCAAAGCAGCCATGTGTTCACTTGTTCGGACAGGCTGAAATCCGACGAACGGGACTTGCATGCTCGCGAGTGTACCGATAGAATACCAAGTGGAGTATGCAATGTAGAGTCGATTAGAGTATCGACCCATGAGAAGGAGAACAAGGGAGTGCAGAGGGATCATGTTAGTGATGAATACATATCCACCTGAAAGATTCCAATCAATATTTTCCGCGAGAATCATCGGACTGCACACGAACCCCATGCCGCAACCATGTAGAAATAAAAGACAGCGGCAATGGCACCGAAGAATGCGCTGCCCTGCTTGAGTGCCTTGATCCAACTGAAAAACGTGAACATGAGGAGGAAGATGGCGATGGCTTCGTTATCGTACGACCCGGCGACGGAACGGGATATGTAACCGGGCACGATGCCAATGAATGCAGCAGCGAGCAAACCAGCGCTGTCATCTTTCATTTCTCTCGTGAACCTTGAAATGACGATCGGTAAACCATGAATAGAGAAAGACGAGAAATACATACATATAAGTCGCCCACGCAGTAAGGGCACTGAAACCTGGGGCCAAAAGGACACAAACATTGCGGATATCCACGGGGAGGTTCAAAGCATGCAGGATGTTGTATATGACACCACTTGTAGCCATGAGACCAGGATATATGGTTCCACCGACGACGCGACCGAGGGGATACCATGCCGTGTGATCGAACCAGTTCCAAAATGCCTACCAATGCAAGTGAGTTCGCTCCCAAACTGACGACGAAAGGACTTGCATAGAATCCTTTGGAAGCGAGGACTCTGGTCGCGCGGCTGTGACACGTTAACGGAAGCTAGGTCGGCGAAAATGACAGATACACACTAGTTGAACCATGGATCACTGCAAAAGACGCGAGGTGAGGGAGAGACACGTCAAAAGAACGGTGTGCATACAATTCGTGGATGATACTTTCGAAATTTACAACGGCAAAGAGACGAGAGGCGACTGCAGCGCCTGATATGAGGCCAAGTGCGATGATGCGGAGAAGGGAAGCAGTGTTCGACACGACCGCTGGGGACAGATTGTCAGGGAGCGGATATGCAGCCGGCATGGCCGCTGCTATGAACGGGGATTAGGCTGGAAGGAGTCAACGCTAGTGCGACTGCGCGCAAGTTGGGTGGGTGAAGTTGACGTGTCCGACACAGTCTCCAATGTCAGTAACCGACCCCCCTCGGAGGGGTAATTTGAACAGCACCCCGCAGAAGTCTCGCACGTACGCATCTTGTTTACAACATCTCGAGAGACATGGGTAGCTTTTTTCTGTGACACCAACCTACTGTATTGGTCGATTGCACTTCGAGTCCAAGTGTCGCGGGAAGTGCTTTCGCAAAGGCGCAAGGAACAGACGACGACCTGTATATCGGGATCGCTGTTTCACCTGGCGTGAGCGTGGATACGCGTGTTCCAGAGGGCTATCCACCTCGCGAACATTTGAGCGAGCATCCGTCCAGGAATATAGCATAATAGCGATCAACGTGAAAATGCGTAGTATTCATGTGACGCGCGCGGTGTTCCCCCTGCCCTGTGCGCTGAATGTTTCACACCCGCAGCCGACTCCGTTGCGTGGTCACAGAACGCCCGGATCTACTCGAGGCAGTGAGCGTTATCGTTGGGCTAGCGGCCAGGGAACATGTGTCTCTCATCAGCCAACTTTAGGCGACGCGCGGAGGCCTCGAGGCACGCCGCTCGTGCCTTCGTCATGTATCTGCGCAGCCACTCCATATAAGACGCCGTCGCCCAGACCCGCCGACGATAATCATCCACTGTATACCCGCACTCGCGTTAAATACCCAGCATCTCTTCCAGCTCTCTATTGACCGTCCAAATGCTGCCCATTTCCGAGTTTCACTTTGCCTTCTGTGGCATTGCCACCGTCGCAGCAACCCTCGGTTACGCTTGCGCACGACGAGCTGTCTTTTCCCTTGCTCCCTCCCCGAACGAGTCCTCCAAAGCGTGAGTCACCGACAGTCCGCCCTCAAAACCAGTAACGTATAGCGGCCGATAGCGATGTCGAGGCCGGCTCGTCCGAAGAACGATCTCTCAAGCGCAAGCTCGACTCTGATGAACACGATGCGGAGCAATCACGGCCGATGAAAAGAAATAGGACCCCACCAGCCGACCAACACGAATCAGATGAGGACGTGCGTGCTGTCATCGCCTCCCCTCGCCCTCAGTCGGCACATGCGTTCATTTACTTATCGAGATATAGTTCAACCAGGAATGGGAAGTTGTTGTGGCTCCACCACCTTATGACCAGGTCGTTGGGCTTCGACAGCCAGAAGAGTCTGTGCAGGATAGTCCCACACCTCCCCATGAGGACTATGTCACTATCGAACAGGATGCTACCCCCATTCGAGAGGTAGGTTTACCTTTCATCGAGCAAAACTCGTGTCTGATAACCCCCTTTAGCCTACTTTGCCGGTGCATTCGCCATCGCCGCAGCCGGAGGGGAAAGCGGAACATTGCGCCACAGCACTATCTCCCCAAGTTAATCCATCACCTCATGAACCCGAGATTCCACCAACATGTCCGGTGACGCCACCCAGACCAGCAATTCCCGTCAACGCCTTTTCCGCGTTCTCTGGGTCTAACTCACCATTCGCTTCGTACTCTAAATCCTCAGCAACCTCGCCCTTTGCACTCTCCGGTCAGAGTGTCAGGTCTGCACCCGTGTGGAGGCGCGATAACGAAAGCGCATCGGACGTATTTGGTCGGGCAAGCTCTCCAAATGCCCTCGCTCCATCACCGAATCACGCAGTCGCACCTGCGACCATCAAACCTTGCATTCTTTCTCAAAGCAAGGATGCTCTCGGGGTCCCCAGCGAGACCCTCGTTAAACTATCAACTCGTGAGTCGTTGCTACCCGTTTTGATGGTGGGGCGTACCAAGCAATGCCCAGATTTAACTGGCGAAGAAGATGAAACTGTCGAGGCCGAGCTCAAGGGTGTAAAACTCTTCGTTAAGCGCGGGCGCAAAGAATTTACCGATGGGATATACGGGCAAATCAAGGTTCTCACTCAGAAATCTACGCCACCGAAAACAGGCAACGAGGGCCTGCCGGCCGAAGCTGCAACCGATTCTCGAACGCGTCTACGTAAGTCACCTCCGCCACGAACCCTCCACCACCGATCATTGAATGCCGCATCACTTTGCCTGTGACACCGCCAATGTGCATTTCACCACAAATTGTCCGTCTCACGTAGTCTTCCGTCGTGATCCGTTGGGTCAAGTATCGATGAACGTTGGGCTACACTCGGCTGTACGGTGCCACTTTGATACAGCGGAGAATATTCTGCGCGTCATTTTGATGGAGCAGAAGGATGCCAGAGAAGACGTAGTCGTGTACGCCTTGAAGGTCAGTCGACACAGCACTCCTTTCTGCGTGGAAATTCTGAACACTCGCCCACACAGCCTGGCCGCGCTCAAAAGGCAGACTTTCAATCATTTGCCAAGGCGTTGTGCGATCACGAAGGGCTCAAATCGAGTGTGGCTACGAGCCCGACGATCACCGCCAGTGGCACTGCCGCAGCGTCGTGATACGCGCGTGGCATTTCTTTTCCTTGCAGGAAAAAGGTCGCTTTTCATCGTACTCCTCGCCGATCAGGAGTCGGGATGCAGGTCGTCCTGATGCCTGCGGGTGTGGGGAATTAGGTGCTATCTGCGGTTGTTACGATGCGTTCGAATCCTGGAGTTGTACGCGTCAGTGATGCCCTCAGGTGCTCGCTATGGATGGTTCAGTACGATATGTAATAGCGATGGTGTGTACTATAAGGAATGCATGGACGATGAGTAGGTGAACGTGGGGATGAATGCACTGTATCATTAATGTTCCTGCGACTCGATCCGGTCTTTCAACCTAGGGCCTTAATTATATCCTCGTGCACTGATCCGAGTTTTGCGCATTGTTGGCACGTTTTTTTTTGGACGTCACTTCCGCCCCCTGGACCCGGGCGATATTCGGCAAGCAACGGTAACTGGATCTAGGCGCGAACGGCCCGGGATTTCTGTTCATGCCACCACGAGGCACATAATGACACGGGGGTGACCTGATGCGTCGCGTTTCGTCATCCACAGCCCGCCAGTGAAACTTGCTTCAACATCTGCCATGGCCCACACATGGCCTTTGTAGCAATCGTCTCGCACACTATGCCAATCTACGCGGACAGCAGGTCTGTCTGCAATCCGCCTAGCCTATGAACGGTTGTGGCAGAGGGGGTTTTCCGTTTCTGTCACATGACAAACAAGCGCCAATAATCTGCATTACCAAATTTGGTATTTTGGACCCGCCAAGGCTTTCAACGTTGTTCAGCCGTGTCGCGTTTTCCCCTGTGTCCTGGTTCATACTCCCCTAGCCACCCTACATGGCTCGCGGAATCAAGTCGCCTGGATACCAAGCCCCGCTCCCAAAAGTTTCCTTCGTGTTAGTTCAAGACGACGATGCGGCCCATCTCGCCGGAGTGCACGACCAACAAGCCAGGTCATATGGATGTGCGTGTTCAACGCTGTTTCGTGGCTCCTCGACGTTGACAGCTTGGCAAAGACAACGATTTCTCCGAGTTTCAGAGACCAGACCACTATATTCGGTACATAGGTGAGCGCGTCATCATATTTGGTTGACCTCTTTCTGACGTCTAGCAGAGCCTCTGGAGAAGGATCTAGCCATTCAAGTCGAATATGACATGGACGAACAAGGTTTGGTCGACGATACTTGCCACGCAGAGGCTCGTTCGCTCATACGGAACTGGCACAGACCAAGAATGGCTGGATGCGATCAACATCGAACGAAAGAAGGACCAGATCAACCTAGTCACATACGAGACATTCGAAATCATCATGGATCGCTTGGAGAAGGAGTATTTCGACTTGGTAAGTCGCGTATTGACTGAAATCACGTCATTTATCTCACCGAATCCAGACCAAGAACATTCCCAAGTCCGACTATGCCATGCCCTCAGAGGACTCGACTTGTGCCATATGCGACGACTCGGAAGGAGAGAATAGCAATGCGATCGTGTTCTGTGACGGGTGTAACCTTGCTGTACATCAAGGTGGGTATGCAAGCTTCACCCATTGTAGATCGTTCTCAACGTTGAAGATTGTTACGGCGTTCCTTACATACCCGAGGGACAGTGGCTCTGTCGAAAATGTACCGTGTCTCCAGAGAACCCGGTGGTGAGTGCGTTTACTGTTCAGAAGATCGACGCGTAATGACCTCTCCAGTCGTGTATGTTTTGTCCCAATGAAGGTGGTGCATTTAAACAGACAACTCTCGGCGACTGGGCTCATTTGTTGTGTGCAATATGGATTCCTGAGACCAGAGTGGCCAACGAGGTATTCATGGAGCCCATCACAGGCTCTGACAAAATCCCAAAACAACGGTGGAAGCTAGTGAGCATGTTAATCCTGGCTGTACGCGACGGCGAGGCCATAAATTAACGAGTCTCACAGAAATGCTCGATATGTGGCATTCGAGAAGGAGCCTGCATCCAATGCACCAAGACGTCGTGTTTCCTCGCTTTCCACACGACTTGCGCAAGGAAGGAGAAGCTTCTCATGCCCATGAAAAGTACGCAAGGCTCGGAACCTGTAACACTCACGTGTTATTGCGAAAAACATCTTCCGGTATGCAATGGCTGCGTGATCTGATTCGATCTAGGTCACTCACAAAGGTATACAGAAAGAACAGGCAGAGGCACGTCTCAAGGCTCTCGCACATGACAGCGTTACTTCTAGTCCTAGCTCCAAGCTGTCCAAAACCGCCAGGGCGTACGCCAAGACCTACAAAACTGGACCTCCTCTCGTCCCTCAAATCATTGTTGAGCGTATCATCAACTATATCAGCAAGATCAACGTACGTAAGAAACCTGAATTTGTTCAAATGGCCTGTAGGTATTGGAGTCTGAAGCGCGAGGCAAGGCGTGGTGCACCATTGTTAAAAAGACTGCATCTCGAGCCATGGACTGCTTCAAACGCTGGCAAGATACTGAGCGAGGAGGAGAAGGCGTTGAAGCTCGAGGTACGTGATAGTTTGTCAGGACTTCGCCTTGTGACTGAGCTAGGTCCAGTACCTGAAGCACACCAGAAGAGATCTCGAGATCCTTCATGAACTAACCTTGTTCTGTCGCAAGCGAGAGAGCCGGAAGCTCGCGCAAGTCGAAGCCATACAGAAGGTACTGGATGCCACCCTCTTTCCTCACCTGGCCCCTATGCGCCTCGCTTTCGAAAAGGTCCTTGCGTAAGTACCACATAGTATGGACTAGGTAGATTGTTCACGAATTGATAGCCTCGACCGAAATGGTCTGTTTAAACATCCAGTATCGAAAACGGAAGTGCCCGACTACTACGAGGTTGTCGAGAACCCGATGACCTGGGACACCATCGATATAAAGCTGGACCGACACGAATATTGGGATTTCGAGACTTTCAAAGTGAGTTGTCGAGTGAGAACCATGTTGTATCGATCAACCTCCATCATCCCAGGGTGACATTAACTTGGTATTATCCAATGCGATCCTCTACAACAAACCCGGGACGGCATTTTACAAGACTGCTCAGCGAATGCAAACAACTGTTCAACCCATCCTTGATGAATTGGTCTTGTTGCGGTACCAACATCCACCGGCAGATACCACGGAAACTTCAATTGGTGATTTTGAATTACCTCTGGAAGCGTTGCGACTTCTCGTTTCCCCAGAACAAATTCAGGACACAATAAGCCTCATCCTTGATGTCGATCCTCTTACCTCTCTTTTCGACTATGAACTTGGCCGGATCAAACCCCCTCCGCCACCTCCTCGGCCAAAGCCAAAGCCAAGCAAAAAGAAGGGTGCGAAAGCCATCAAGGTTGTAGAACCTACTGCCCTCGATGTTGCGCCTGGATTCCGCGCTCCTCGTACTCGTCGTGCGCTTGCTGCTGTAGCTGCATTCGAGGCGGAAGCCACAACCGGTACCGTTGAGCAGTTCCAGGAAGTGCAAGGAGTAGCTCCCGAAGATGAGATCAAGAAACCGACCAAGATACGGGCGACAGGCCAACCAGAACTGGTCGAAGACGTGGACAGCCAAGGTTCGTTTAAGATGTTTGATGCAGGTTGGATCCTGCCTACAGGACACAAACGTGGGGGAAGACAAGCTGTCGACAGGCAACTGCTACCTCCACCAAAGAAACGGGCGCGAACGGGTATGTGTCGAATGTCCCAAGCTTATAATTGGCTGAACGTCCGCCCCTGTAGAGCGCGCTACCTCGAAGCTATCAACAATCAGTACGACTGCGTCTGATAATCAGACTATACACCCAATGGTTTCCCCTGAGCAAGTTGCTGGGCCGTCGGGTCTGACCGTGGAAGAAAAGGCAGAAGTAGATGCTGCAATGAACGTCGAGCAGCCAGAAGCAGCACCTTCTACCGCCTTTTCCGTCCCTCCCCTTGAACCTATACCCGAACCGGTGCCTGAAATTGTCACTCAGCCCGCCGCCGAAATAGCCCCCACTCCTGTCCTCCCTGCTTATCCACCTCTACCTGAACCTGTCTCGGAACACGTTCAGGAAACTACCATCGGACCTTCCTCGGAAACTGCTACCGAACCTGCCACCGAACCTTCTGTCCCTGAACCGACCCCTGGACCAGCTCCTGAGCCAGGCCGTGACCCTACCCCAGAACCTGGCTCCGAAACCGTCTCCAAACCTACCCACCAACTCGCCGCCGAGCCTGCCCTCGAACTTGTTCCTGAACTTGGCCCTGAACCCGCTGCAGAACCTATCCTTGAACTCGTCTCGGAACATGCCCTCGAACCTGAGCCTGAAGTCGAGCAAGCGCCGGAAGCCCACGGGGAGACGCAAGCTGAATTAGAAGCACGTATCGCTACGATCCCGAGGGATCGTTATACGAACATCTTCGCAGTAGACGGCAGAATCATCATCGAAGAGCTGGACACGCCGGCAACGCGGCGGGAAAAGGCATCCCGGCGAAAGGCAGAAAGGGCAGCAGCAGCAGCCGCAGCCGCCGCCATTGCTGCTGCGCCGTCTCGGGCTCCACTGTCCGCCCGTGACAGGGGTGATGGTCGTGATTCCGATTTGTCATCCCTGAGCGAGCTCGAGAGTGAAGAAGAAGGAAGCGGAGGACCGAGAGAACGGCCTAGGAACGATCCACCTCTAGCCCTGCCGGTCGCCGTTGCGGCACTACAACCCGCTGAGCCGGGCGTAGTTATTCTTCCAGAAGGCAAAACTCTGGAAGGAGGGACACTCGGTGAGTGTTGTCATTTATGGATGATATCCCTCTAATCAATCCCTCTAGTCTGGGCCAAAGCAGGTTCGTCCAAGCCGTTCCCAACACCATGCAATCTCTGACGCTTCTGTTAGACACCTACCCATGGTGGCCAGCGGTCATTTACGAGCCAGACGACGAACGCATTCCGCCTCCAGTGAAGAAACAACGCGACACGGGACGCAAGACCGGCGACGGACCTGTACATCTGGTTCAATTCTATGACAAGGCGTCTCAATGGTACGCCTAGGTATTGGGCGTCAGGAACTGGACTCACATATTATGCCGAACAGGCAATGGATAGGCGCGAGCCGACTCCTTCTCTTGGGCGAAAACAATTGTGAGGTGTGGATCACGGATGATCGAAACCCATTCTGACATGTCACCAGCTTTGGACGCTGAACTGCTCTCTGCGACCTCACGTCGGCAACGTTGGAAGACGCCGAATATCCGAAAGGACTGCCGAGAGGCGTTTGCGTGCGTGACCTCGTTTGGTGTTTTCCCTACTTGGCTCTCATGATCGTTTATCTCTGTAGACGAGCGATCGCAGAGATGGAGACCGAGGCCGACGTGGTTGCTGAACCAGACGCAACAGAAGTGGGGATGGAGGGGATTGTCATTGAAGAATCCGCGACGAAGGAGGCAGACTCAGGGGTTGTAGTTGCTGAGGCCCCACTGGACGCGATGGAAATGGACGATGTGAACATGACCGCGGAAGGAGGCAACATGGTGCCTGCGGCTCCAGCGGAATGAAGATCTTTAGTGTATTTACGCCGAGTATAGTACATACATGACCATTGTAACCAGTTCATAGCATCACGCCGCGTCTGACCAGCCCACTTGGTGCTCGCTCTTCCCGAACATGCTACTCGTCCAACTACGTCGCGACTGAGGTGTTGGGCCCAGTCATTCACGGAGATGTCCCGGCATAATTTGATGATCGGGATCGAAAACCTGCAGGGCGTCGCATCAGGAAATACAGACGGAATGGAAATATATTGTACATCAGCCACGAACCGCACATGAGCTGTCGGTCTCGTCTGGCATGCGTTATACGGCTCGCTCAATTCCGGTGCGACGTCGTTTCAGCAAGAATTCGATTGCAACACCTTTTGCAGCGGCTGTCTCATACAGAACGCCTCTGGAATGCTTGTGATGCAAAGTAAAATAGCTATGAAACCGGTCAAAGCAGATCAGAGTGAGGTCACAGACCGATCGAGATTACTCACAATTGGGAAGACATCAACGCCATGTGGATTGATAACAAGGCAAACAGTCGGACAGCGCCGAGGAAGCTGTTTTCGTCGCCGCAGATCAACTGGAACATGTCGACGCTCATTGAGGGCCTCACCTTGCGATCAAGTACAGGATATAGTTATTGAAAGAGCCTTTGACGTGTCATGGCATGAAAAGCACACAGCAGTTTTGTGTGAATACTCGGATTGCGGGGCTGCTCACAAAAAAGTCAGATAACACAGAAGAGACTCAGATGGAAGAGTCGGTACAACGGACGAACATCTGTGCCGAAAATGTTGGCGGTATGAACGCGGCATGCCGAGTGCAGAAAACAAGAATAAACGACTAGAAAGAGAGGCCGGAGCAATGAAATTCGACAGGGGCGGGAAACCCCGCCTTGTGTACAAGGTTTTCGGCGGCGCTATGGATAACCAGCAACACGGTTCAAAGGCCGCATTCCGATATATCAATTTCAAGCTTAGTTTGCGTTTTTTTAACGAGCTGATCAACTAAAACTCGCCTGCCTACCAGGGTCCCATACAGTAAACACTTTTTGCGAGTGTTCTGGCGCATGAGGGTCCATCTGAATCATGAGAGCGGCACCTTACGTTATGGCAGGAACTCCCTTATACGGGATGCCCAGGCTGCTCAGCACACCTGGGTGTCACCATTAACGTTACATATTAGCAATGGTTATGTAACCTAACCCTCTTACTAGTTAGCGAGGATTTCCGCTGCTGTGGTGCTGCAGCAATATACGCAG
>JBBPUA010000630.1:0-14216 GCA_038094355.1 Afroboletus lepidellus | reverse complement strand
CTGTCCGCTTGGGAACAGCACTGGTGCGGTGATGATCAGGCTAGAAGCTCGTTTGTGTGCACGTCGTTGCTTTTGTTGTCACAACGGCTAACGATATTTGATGCTTGGGAAGCCTACTGTACAGATTCGGAACGATTTCTTACATTTTGCCCACCCAGGGTCGTGTTCCCAGTCATGTTTGACGTTTTGCCTTGAGTAAGGTTTCAAGTGGCCCATTTCCCCCTACCTACTTCCGATGGCGGACATGCACGTCGGGCGGTGACGTACCGTCGGTCCAGGCCCAGGTCGACTTCTCGTATGCGTTATGAGATGCGTTTGTTCATACCACCTGGTCGACCAGACGACGGACGGCCATGTGTGTGAAAAACCGCGGGACCACCCATCAACGACCTGATGCACGCGTACATGCCACATTGAACCAATCAAAACCTTATTCTGTGCAACTATACAGTACAACACGGCGATTTCCGGGTGGCTTGGAGGCGCAGACAGACCTCCCAACAGACGAGCCCGTCTCAAGTACACCGCCCGCGCCGACGTCGAGATGCCCAAAAGTACGTCTTGGTCCTCTCGCACGATGCCCCGACTGATCCGTTGCCCAGTCTACAAGCCAGGAAAAGTAACGCCTTGTCGAAAAGGGCCTCGAGATCGGACTGACGTATATCGTGTTTCCTAGGTCGCCATCGTCTTGCGGGGCCGCCAGGCAGGCAAAAAGGTCGTCGTCATCAAGCAGCTCGATGAGGGCACCAAAGAACGTCCTTACCCTCACGCGATCGTTGCTGGCGTCGAGCGCTACCCGCGCAAAGTCTCCCGCCGCATGGGTACCAAGAAAGTTCAGCGGAGAAGCAGAGTGAAGCCCTTTATCAAGGTCGGTTTGTTTTCGAGCGTCGTTTCGTCCTCGCGACCCAACACTGCCGTGTAGACCGTCAACTACTCGCATCTCTTCCCTACGCGTTATGCATTGGAATTGGAGAGTCTCAAGGGAACGGTCGCAGCAGAGACTTTTAAGGAGCCTTCGCAACGAGAGAACGCTCGCAAGAATATTAAAAAGTTGTTAGAGGAACGGTACCAGGGCGGAAAGAACAAGTGGTTCTTCCAGCCTCTTCGTGTAAGTAACGCCTCAACCATTGTTCTGGTGTTTGATGGACTTCCTCTTGCAGTTCTGATTACATTCTTTGTCTCGCGGCGTTGGTGATGGCGCAAAACTTCATGTAACCTATGTCTTAAGCATGACACATGACATCCCATTACTTGACATGGAGAGGTGACACAGGACGAGTGGGCGCTTATGGGTCTGGGGCTCAGCTCAAACCAAGTCATTGCTCATCATCAAAGGAGTAGGAGGAAAAGGAATGACAGATTTCATCTATGACGCAAGTCGACATCTGGGGTAACAAGCGTATGTATGCCAAGTATAAATGATCTCACAGAGCACTTGCACCTATTTGGGATCAAAGTATTAGCCACCAAAAGAGGAAGCAGTGAAATGTCCAACGCACCCGTAATAATGTCGACCAATTCGTTTGTGATGGCAGCTTGGCGACCACGGTTGTACTGCATCGTGAGCGAACCGATCATGTCCTTTGCGTTCTTCGATGCGTTGTCCATGGCATTACGACTGTCAATGCAATGAGACATCACTTCAAATCATTGAGGTGTGACTAGTACATACCGAGCACTCTGTTCACATGCGTGTGCTTCGACGAGGGCAGCATAGATGGCATTCGCTAATGAGAACTCTGCCAGATCCTTGGTGACGTCGTCCTCCATCTCATATGCACGGAAACCGGCTACAGTGTAGGTCAGCAAAATGTTCATTCATATAAAGGCGCCAACCAGCCGCTTACGGGATTCCTTGAACGTATTCTCGTTGGCAACTTCGACGATACCAGCCTCGTACGAGATAGCAGAGACGAATTGGTTGTACACGAGCGCAATGGAATCGTACTCGGCACCGCTCTTGACGATCAAGTCAGCGACACCAGCAGCGTCGGCAAAGGTAGGAATGTCGCGTCCAATTTGGTTAAAGGTGAGCGCGAGGTTCTTGCCGAGCAAACGCGTCAGCTGACCCTTGGACTTGTCACCAATGACCATGACTGGCGAGTCGGCATCGACGGGGTTCTCGGTGTCCGCGAGCGCGCGCCGTGTGGCTTTCGAGACCGACGAGTGGATACCTCCGCAGAGACCCTTGTCCGAGGACACGACGATGAAGAGTTTGCGCTTGGCGGGCGTCTCCGAGGGCGTGTGGTCAAAGATTTCTGGCGTGGACGGGTTGGTGAACGGTCAGCGCTGGAGGACGGGACGCACCGGAGTTGGCGAGACCGTACTCTTTGCCTACCACCATGGCGCGCTGCGCCTTGGCGAGCTTGGTGGACGCGATCATCTTCATCGACTATGGCGGACAGCAGTTCAGCATCGCGGGTCCCGCGCTCGAAAGGCGACCTACCTTGGTGATTTTCTCAATGTTTTTGACCGACTTGAGCCGCAGTTCGATTTCGCGGAGGGTCGCCATGTTGCGGGCATTTTGGGGGGCAGCACCGCCGTGACGGTGGGCCTGCTGTGCGGCGAGACGAGCGACGGACTGCCTGGCAAACATGGAGAAGAACTTGTCAGAGCGAACACCACTCGGAGAACATCGGCCACCAGCGAGCGGAGTTCTAACCGCCCTGCCGAAATTAACGCGCCGATTAAAACCTCGGCATCGACCCCACCTGATGACCAGTATCGACGACGAGCTCTTCATCACCTCGTTGACGACGACGACATGGCATCGGAAGAACCGCTATTTGACCCGTCTCTGAAAAAGCGCAAGAAAAAGACCGTCGCCTTCACCGAAGACCCTCTCGGGCCAGAAGCAGACCCCACAACCCCCGCACCGCCCACGATCGAGAGCACGACCGCCAACGGCGATGCGGTCGACCTCGGGCCCACAACTGTGCATGAACAAATGAAGCGCAACGAGACCGCAGAGGACGGCGATGCAGACGGGGACGATCAGAAACAGGACGACGAGTTCAAGGCCATGTTCCCCGATGGTCTCAAGAAGAAGAAGAAGAAAAAGGACATTCCAATGGATCTCGTATGTCACGCGTGTCTCATTCGCCGTCGTGCGTGTCTGATCTTGCGAGCATCAGAACGTAGATGGCTCCGGCACGTCCACGCCAGCTGGCGGTTCATCGGCCGCGATCGCATCCGAAGACCTCGATTTCTCTGACATGAAGAAGAAGAAGAAATCGTCCAAGAAAAAAGCGATGGAAGATTTCGAAAAGGAACTCGGGGAATCAAAATCAAAAGATGCCGCAGACGGTGCAGACGATGTCGACATCGACGACGGAGAACATCTCAATGACATGGACGAAGCGGAGCTCGGTGACGATCCGTTTGCCAGACCAGAAGCACCTACCGGTGTTGACTCTGGCAGCGAACCTTGGCTTACGAGCGATCGCGATTACACGTACCAGGAGGTAAGCTACCTTCACTTCATGCACCCGATCAAACTCACCCCCCTGTAGCTCCTAACACGTTTCTATGCCTCCCTCCACGCATCTAATCCTTCCCTCCTCACCTCTGCAGGAAAACGATACACTATCGCCCCACCCCAAATTCTCCGAGAAGGTGTCCGCCGTTCTATATTTGCAAATGTCGCAGATATCTGCAAGCGTATGCACAGATCTCCAGAACACGTCATTCAATTCCTCTTTGCTGAGATGGGTACGACGGGAAGTGTCGATGGTTCGGGGAGATTGGTCATCAAGGGCCGTTTCCAGCCGAAGCAGGTAGAGAATGTGTTGAGGAGGTATATCGGTCAGTCGGGCTTCTCGCGACACGCCCTGAGGAATGGTTTTGTTGACTGTCCTCCAGTCGAATATGTCACTTGCAAGACGTGCAAATCGCCAGACACTCTTCTTACAAAGGAGAACCGTATATTCTTCATGTCCTGTGAATCATGTGGCTCACGGCGATCCGTCAACGCTATCAAGAGCGGTTACCAAGCCCAGGTTGGCAAGAGGAGTAAGAACAAAACAGGATAAGGACCCTGGTGGAAGGGCTTGGACACACGGCACATCTACGATGCACATCGGATGCATAGATGAGAAGAGATGGCGCCATTTTGATACTCACTATATGACGGAAATGACAGCATCGTATTGCATTCGTCTCAGAATACACGTACGATCCAGCAGATCCAAGTCCGTGAGTGCATGTGTCAAGATAAAAGATAAACAGTCCCTTGGGAAACATTGCCCAAGAGAAAGTGAACAAAACGAGCTTAGAAAGAAAACTAACCGGGGCGTAAAATATGACAGGCATCTCGTTCGACATATGAGGCATGAATTTAAAAGATCATATCCACCCTGATCACGCTTCGATATCACCAACCCGCGTCAACGCGACTCTCCGTTTCTTCTTTGGCGGCTGGTCTTTCGCAGCCTCCGAGCCACCAGAATTGTCGTCAGCATTACCATCGTCGACCATCGATTTGGGTGTCAGGACTTGCTGTCCAGACGGTTCGCTTCCCTGATGCTGGGCCCGCTTTGCTGGAACAACTGGCGGCGCAATGATGGGAAGTCCCACGCTTGTACTGGCTGGTGTCAACGGAGTAGCGTGAGCAGTGTTTCCAGAAGACGTCGCATATGTCAGCGGCACGAAATTGTGCTGAGCGATCGACTGGAGCTGCAGTGTCGATTGCTGGGTATGATGCGCTGGGAGTATCTCGTCAAAGACGACGAGGGTACAGTAGCCGTCTCGTGAGGAAAGCACGAGTGCCTGTCCATCTGGAGACCTATACAATCGTAATCATGAGTGGACCAGCGCTCCAGGCTCACATGACAAAGGATAACGAACCAAGCCATGTCCGTGAACTCGTCGTAATGTAGCTTTGTCAGAAGACAGACGGGGCCCGCTTGCTGCGTGTCGTAAATCGTGACGGTGTCCATCGTCAACACTGCATATAGCATTCGGTACTGAAGCGCAAATACCGACCCGCTTGGTGGTGCGGGCGTGGACATCTTTGAAGATGCGGCAGCGCCAGAGTTGGACGGTCTCGGTGTATGAGGCGATGGTGAGTGCATCCCTGATCCATCGGAGCCAAGAGCCAGGGTCTGGGAAGTAGGAGTCTTCTCCGCTCGTGGAGACAGGCAAGGGACAGATTGCTCTCGCGTTACCAGGCCAGTTCCGTTGGTGAGATCAACAGCCAACTTCCCTTCTTTGTCTTTTTCCAGAATGGCCATTTTCGGCTCTTCAGCCCCGATGACGCCATTTCGAAGCTCGTAGAGAATGGGTGAGAAGCGTACTGCAACGGAGGCTTTTTTCAGACCAGGAAGCTGGGCGATGGGCGGACGTGCAAAGTTGGCACGGGAATAAATGAACACAGACGACGCGGAATTCGGGTTGGTAAGTCCGCTTTGCGTCGAATCTGAACCACTCTTGTCAGATGACCGGCCCTTGCGACCTCTGGAAGGGGTCTCATCCCCTTTGATCGCGGCGTTAAAAGAAAGATCTTCAAAGTGTCCGGCGGGCGTGAGCAATAAGCCGCCGTCCGGACTAAACGTCAGTCTCCTGAAGAAATTAGTGAAACTCTCGTCTCCATACAACTTGATGGTCGACCAAGCTGGCGAGGGCAGGGCGCGTATAGCGGGAAGAGGAGGCATTGGAGAAGGAGAACGGCCATATCTGGAAAAGTGAGAAGGAGAGGAGGGGGCATTGGAACCGCTAAATGAAGAACGTCGCGAAGACGGCCGTTCAAAAGTAGGTGGAGGAAACATTGTCGACGGTGTACTGGCGACTGAGGTAACAGGGGTAGGCGGGTATGCGATAGGATTGTTGTGATTGCCTGACTGGGAGGGATCTTTCTCATCCTTCTGATCCACGGAAGCGCCCTCCACATCACTAGTAGATTCGCGCTTGAATCCACCCTTGATACGGCTCTGCGTGCTTGGCGTGCGGGAGTGACTGAATGCCATGCGGGTGTTCTTCCCGACTGCGTGAGCTTCGAAAGAGCCTTGTTTCGTCGAAATTCGATAAATGTGCATGGAGCGGTCACTGCTCTGCGTAGCAATGTATTCGTTCAAGGGATCCCAAGCGACGCCCTGCACATAGTGACTGTGCTCAGCTATCTCATGAACGCATTTACCTGGCGCACGTGGACGAGCTAAGTTCAAGGACAAAGGAAGAGAGAAGAATCGAACCATCAACTGCAGTGAAGACCCGCGCACAATTGTCGGTGCTACCAGCAAGGATATATTCCCCAGAGGGACTCCATGCAAGGTCATACACTTGCATGGTTGTGCATCTGGGTCCAGGAGGGGTCGTCAGATCCTTGACACTAGCAGTAAAAAGTGCAACGTTATGAAAGGAAGACTGACCGAAATGTTGTACGAGGTTTCCAATACTCTTTCTCATATTGCATGTCTTCCGTGTTGAGGTCACTCCCGTACGTCGAAGCTGGTGGGGTGCTCGACGGGGCCCAGATAATAATCATCCCATCTGCATGACAGGGTTTTAGCTAAGGTTCTAACGATCGCCACGATATAGAACTCACCATCTCCGGCCGAAGCAATAAGCTCTCCTGAACGTGTTACACGAGCACATGAGCAAAGAATACAGGGATGAGCGGCAGTTGCATACCATTGGGCGAGAACCGCACGACGTTGACCGATGCAGAATGCTTGGTAAGAGTGGCGAGGTACTCGACGCGTGGGGGTCGTGGCTGGACAACCGTTTCGGCAGATTCTGCAATGGATGGAGGCAGAATATTTGGATGTATCATCCATATCTACATGCGTGTTCAGGCGCGCGATGGTTGAGGCCGCGAGCGCGTCCAAGACCAGAGGTCGACGCACCCTGACATGGTTATCCTCTCCGCCCGTCGCGAGCTTGTAAGACTGAGACACAAAGTTCTTTTCTTGCAATGGACGCGCTTTCTTGAAAGGAACGGGCTGGAAGTCACAAGTTGATATAGGCTTGGAGTCGTGCCAGCGTATCTCGAGTGTGCGGTAGCGCATCGTGTTCTGTCGTGTCGCACTTGGCCTGAAGACGGTGGTGGTATCGTGCTGGTCGTCGCTGCGGATGTCGCGTTGGTTAGGGACGTGTGCACATCAAGGAGAGTCCGAGGCGAGATTAGGACTAATTGAACGCGGTCTCACACGCCTCTCCTTTGTGCTTCCGAACACAACCGTACACAAAGCAACCAGCTCGGCAGTGCGTACACCAAATCCATGTAGTTACCAAGTGGATCCATCACCGCAAAGCACTCGCATGCAGCGTCGACGTCGAACTGTTCAACGGCGAAGGCGAAGCAGAGAACCTCATATCCACGTTGGCGTGCCCATCTTCCCTTTCTCCACCAGTTCCCATAATCACGCCAAGGTCCTTGAGGTCCCGTTGCAGTATCTTCGTCAGGTGCTGCAGACCTGCTTGCTGGTCAGACAGTATCTGTCGCTGGTCGTCAGTAACCAGGTCCAATTTGTTCAGCCCACGACAAACCTGGGTTATCTGCTTCAAGCCCTCCTCGTCCACGACTGTCCATTCTACTGCCCCTTCACCTCCTGCCTTCTTCCCGCGTTCCCGTGCCGCATTGATGGCGCCAACCAGTGCCCATAGGTCGTTCAATTTGCTCCTCATCTTGCTCATGCCGCCAGGCCTCCGCAGGTCCTCCTCCATCTCCTCGAGCGCAACGCGCAGCGCTTCTTCCTCGGGACGTATGGAGGATGAACGGACGGCCGGAATGAGAAGGTGCAAATGTTGGACCAATCCGAGAAGTCGCTGAGACAATTGGGTGTGCTGAGATAGAGCGCGATGAAGTCGTGATAGCGTGGTATCTGTGTGTGTTGCTGTCAGAGCCTGTAATCGTTTTTTGAGTTCCTAGGTAACGAAATCAGGATGATGACGAACAGGTCAGAGTGGTAAAATCACCTTGAGTTTTTCTTGTTGTGCAGTCGCTTGTGCAGACTGCGCTTCAACACGAGCGTTAAGCGCGTCGAAACCGATAGCCAACACGGGTACCATGCTGAAACACACAACCTCAGCATTAGCTACTCCCGAAACGCGCTGATTACGGACCAACTAGCGTCTGGATTTTCTCGTACAGCCCTCTGCCAAAGGACCTCGTTTGTTGCATTGGCAGGCCGTCCGTACTGACTTACAACCGCCGGATCGACTAGATTATAAAAATAATGCTGATAATAGTCGGTATCAGTATCAGTTCGTGATCTGCTGCACTTCTCGTGCCTGGCCAAACTCACCTGAAAGCGGCAAAGAGGCGAATTCGGGTTCCAAGCCTCGGCGATAGCATCAATCTTTTGTGTCAGGACGGTAAATTGACTCTGGGGATCTTGTTGCAGGGCAGTACCAAGCGTCGACTGCGATGGTCTCGAAGTAGAAGTTCCCAGAATTGAGCCCGTCCCCAACCCAGTACCCAGGCTCGGGGCAGCAAGGGTACTGCCAAACAATGTTCCCGTGGTCGAGGGTTGGGTGGTGGATCCAAAGAGTGATCCTGCTGGCTTTTGCGGTTGTTGTGGCTGAATAGGCTGTCCGAACAGCGACGTAGCGGGTTGCACGGTGCTACTCGAAGTTTGCGTAGCCGGTTGCCCGAAAAGCGTTGGCGGGGTGACAGTGCTCGCACCTATGGTCGTCGTCGTGCCAGTCGCCGGAACCCCAAAGATACCGGAGGGCGGTTTATTCCCGAACAGTGGGTTCGATGCTAAGGTGGAGGCCCCAAAGAGACTACTCCCTTGGGCGGGAGCGGTCGTCGCAGTACCAACAAAGGAACCGGTAGTTGGCTGCATCGTCGCATTCGATCCAAAGAGTCCACCAGCGGAAGTCTGTTGTTGCTGTGTATTGGTGCTAGCTCCAAACAGGCTTCCAGATTGCTGGGGTTGGGTGGTCGCGCTACCAAACAACGAAGTCCCTGCCGGCTGTGGCGTGGCCGGGTTACCAAACGGATTTCCCGCAGAAGGCTGAACGGTTGTGCTACTGAATGCGCCGCCTCCGGTTGCAGATTGAGTTGTGCCGCCGAAGATACTTCCTCCCGCCGGTGCTTGGGACGTGCTGCCAAAGATATTCCCAGTCGTCGTGGGCTGCGGGATGTTACCAAAGATACTCCCGCTCGTCGCCGCCGCGGGCTGTGAGGTGCTTCCAAACAACCCAGTCGCCAATGGTTGCTGGGAAGTGGGCGCATTCCCGAATAGACCACCCCCCGTCGTCTGTTGTTGCTGAGGCGGGTTCGTGCTCCCGAAGAGACCGCTTCCTGTTGCCGGCTGTTGTTGCGGGGTCGTGTTTGCGAAGAGCGTGCCTGCCATGGCTGATTGTGCGGACAAGAAAGAGACAAGATCATTATCCGGCTGCAGGTGTGATCATGTGACTTGGCGTTTTGACTGTCGAGGATAGTGAACTGGTCACTACTATTCAGTGGCACCAAGAATACAATACGCGTATCTACACAAGGTATATATAGATGGTGGTGTTCAAAGGTCTTCCTGACCAGCGCCTAAATTCAATGCTTCTCCTGATTTTTCATGGCCCTGTCGGGATAAAGCTAGCGCAGCGTGAATTCGTGGCAAGCCTGAGCCCGAGCCATCAGAGCCAACACTAACCTTTCCTGGATTGAATAGCCCCAACGGATCGATTGTGTTTTTGATTGATCGCATCAATTCTACGGTGCCCTCCCCAAGCTCAGAGTAGAGATATTCTCGTTTGCCGATTCCAACTCCGTGCTCCCCCGTACCTATAGATTATACGCCATCCAGATCAAGAGTAGCAGGCATGCAGAGCATCGCTTACATGTTCCTTCCATTTTTATTGCTCGTTCGATTATCTTGTGTACAGCCTCTCGCACGATCGCCAGTTCCTCGTCGTTCCGGAAGAGGAGTAGAGCATGGAAATTGCCTGCCGTGCAGTCAGATTAATCAAGGAAGAGCGCACTGGAGACAAATAAAACCGACCATCACCGACGTGTCCTACGATGGTAGACACAAGCCCGAGTTCCTGGATGTCTTGTTTCGTCTCGTAAATGAGATCAGGGAGACTTGAGACAGGGACGCTGTAGAATGTCTCACGTCGCTAACAGGGCCACAGACACAGGAGAAGAGGACCGACCATACATCCGTGACCCATCCTCTTGATCCCTCCAAAAGTGCCAATCCAGAATAGTATGCATTCTTCCTGTCAGCCCATAGGTCTTTCGCTTCTTTGTCGTTGCGCGCGAGTTCAAAGCCAGTGGCACCATGCTTTTTAACGACTTCATCAACAATTTGTGCAGTTTCCTGGATCGAAGCCTGGGTAGGTCCTTGGAACTTGAAAAAGAGGCAATCAGCCTCTGGATAGGTGCGTCCAGAACTGCCATGAAGGTTTGTCGAGCGCATGAATTCGGAGTCACAGAGCTCAACACATTCTAAGGGCGTGTACAATGAAGAAAGCGTGGTTAAAGGTTAGACAAATGGAGGGTGGAAAGACACCTACGAATACCGACCCCACGATTCATCACGTCGATCACCGCTTCTGTCGCCTTCTTGACGTCAGGGAATGGTACAACGGCCACTGTCGTTGGCAAGACTGGAGCCAAGCGAATTGTAACTATCCCGCATGACGATCGTAAGAGTCATCATAAATATAGGAGTGCAATATGCAAAGGAAACTAGGGACCTACCTTCAGTAATAATTCCCAGGGTACCCTCTGCGCCTATGAACAACTTCGTCAAGTCGAACCCCGCGGAAGACTTCCGAGAACGTTGCCGTGTTTTGATGACTTCGCCAGAAGGTAAGACCACTGTCTGATAAAAACATTGTGTTTCAGCAAGAAAACGAAAGCCAGCTATAAGGCAGAGATGAAAAACATACAGCATTAAGAAACCACTCCCCCTTAGCTGTTCCATACCGCACGGCATTCGCTTTGGGAAGACAAGGTACGTCAATGCTTCTTCAGATTGAACTAAGAGGTCATACTTCCGGAGCACCCAGTACTCATCATCCCGCCAATCGTCGCCCCGGGACCAGGGTCTAGCTAGATGATACCGTTGAATCCGTAGAACGTGGAGAGGCCTAGGGAAACGATGTACTCACAGGAAAGAACAATGGAATACCTTGTCAGGAAGAATAATCATCAACTCCCCTCTAGGACTAGACTGATTAGAAAACCCTACCCTTCTTTTGCAACGTGTCGTTGATTTTCATCCACCTGACCCCAGGCTGACACACAATGTCTGAGTCCCCTTCTATATCACGGTGGGGTGACGGCTCAAATATTTCAAGCAACTGAGACAAAATGTACGGACCATGGATCTCAAGAATCTTGTCCATATTGGACATGTCGGCGCAAATACCACCTACTGCATGCTGTCCAAAAGTCAGTCATGAGTAAATTTGAAAGAGCGCGTGGAAGCTGAAAGCCCGTATCCAAAAAATGACGCGCAATAAATGACGCCGAGAGATAGTCCTGGGGACAATGGGGAACGGGCTCGGATGGGTCCAAATGGAGGTATTCTGCTCACCGCACGAAAATGCCCCTCAACGCTCGTTCCACCTGAGAATGGGGTCAGTGGCATACGATACTTTGTAGCTATCTTGACAATTTTAACCACATCTTCTGTGCTTCTTGGGTACACTACGACTGTATGAAGGGCGCCTGTCAAATCGACGCCATTTAGAAGGACCCAAATAAGAAGCAATCGAAGGGAGAGCGACCGACAACGAAAGCACGCACCAGGATGGTAATCATTCTCCGAAAATCCGTGTAGACGGAGGTCATCCGGGTCGGTGCTGACGAGAGCAGATTCGTTGTCCTCGTTATTGAAAGTGTCTCTCAGCTCTTTTATAGCTTTCTGAAAATCTTCTGTGGTCCCATAAATTGGTTCAGCGTGCTCTGCAGTTGACTTCCGGCTTCCAGGACCAAAGGCAGATGATGAACTAGTCGATATGCCAACAGTGTAGCCCAGAAGAGCGCATGTTAAAGCACCAAATAGAACTCGCATTCCTGGTGAAGTTCGAGACTTTGCAAGGGCGTCGCTCGTACTGACATGGCGCGAACGCAGGGTTGCTGAAGGACGAAAGGATTGACCGTAAGGTGTCGGTGGTCCACTTTTGCCGCGCAAAATCATAGACCGGACTGGAACTGATCTAAACATCAAGAAAGTAACACAGGGGTGGATCTTTAACTTCAGGTGGTGCGGGGGGAAACAGTCTGTCCACAAGTGCACATAACACCTGTTATATATCAGTTTAAGAACCAATAATGTGGCTGTTGCACTGGCATGCCCAAGCTGCAAATAATAAATTCCGTCACCGTGTAAATGTAAAGGGAATAATTAATTTTAAATATAGATCATGGAACGTGAGGGGGTTTCATCTTTAGCGATCAGTACTTACATGGGTAACGTGTAACGAGAGGTAGTCTATGCAATGCAAGAGGGAGCGTATGGGACCGGGGAGGTAGGCTGCAGCCCTGTCCGGTTCCATGGTTGGTCCTGGGCTGATGGTGAGCTGCGAGGGTACCCGTCGCGCGCACGCCAAGCCCAGGTTCCATGGAACACCGGGAGCAGAGATGGGCGACTGACAGAGGAAGGGGGTGAGGGTGAGGCGCGCGGGCGAAAAACGAGGGTGAGAGCCGCCAACTTTTTCGACCGCCATTTGGCACAACTTCAAATAGTGAGAATCCCGTCCATTGAGGTATTTGGGGGTCACGGCTGAACGGGGCGCGATGGTCAAGACCGTAAGCACGTCCAGGAATAGAAGTCGACGTACCCTGATATGGCTGTCCTCCTGTCCGTCGCAAGCCTGTAAGACTGGGACGCAAAGTTCTTTTCTTACAATGGACGCGCCTTTTTGAAAGGAACGGGTTCAAAGCCACGAGCTGATACGCTTAGAGTCGTGCCAGCGCATCTCGAGCACCGTGCTCGGTCGTGTCGTAGTTGTGTAGTTATCCTGAAGATGTGGTGGTATCGTACCATGCCGTACCGTGACTTTGGTACACAATTAGCACCGTCTGTGCGGTAAATCGATTCTGGAGATCTTGTTGCAAGGCGATACCAAGCGTCGATTGTCATAGTCGAGATGGAAGTTCCCAGAATTGAACCCGCCCCCAACCCAGTACCCGTACTACCAAACAGAGTCCCTGTGGTCGGGGGTTGGGTGGTGGATCCAAAGAGTGATCCTGCTGGTTTGTGTGGTTTTTGTGGCCGAATAGGCTGTCCAAAAAACGACGTAGCCGGTTGTACGGTGTTTGCATAGCCGGTAAGCGTTGGCGGGGTAACGGTGCCCCGAGCCGTACCTATGCGAGTCGTGGTGGCCCCAAAGATACCAGAAAGACCAGTAGTTGGCTGAGTCATCGCATTCGATCCAAAGAGTCCACCAGCGGAAGTCTGTTGTTGTTGTATCTGTAAGCACACTGGCTTACCTGGGTCCCGTAACTAGTTATGATATCCGCTTCCGATACTGAATGTTAACCATTCAGTGTTCTGCCTTTTGGTGTAGCGGTCATGCGCGGCGGTCTGGTCGTTTACAGTATTGGTGCTAGCTCCAAACAGGCTCCCAGACTGTTGGGATCGTGCTAGTTGCTGCGTCACGGGTGACTGTTCAGGTTGCCAAACGGATTTTCCCCAGAAGTCTGAGCGGTCGTGCTACTGAATGCGCCACCTCCTGTTGCAGATCGCGTTGTACAGCAGTCGTGGGCTGCGAGACGTTGCCAAAGATGCTTCCGCCCGTCACCGCCGCGGGTTGTATGATGTGCACCCAAATCATCCATTCTCGGTCGCTGATTGGGACTGGGCGTACACCCGAAAAACCCTTCATCTGTTGCCTCTGAGACTGGTTCGTGCTCTCGAAAAGACCGCTTCCTGCCACCGCCGGCTGTTGTTGTGGAGTCATGTTTCCAAAGAGCGTGGTACCCGCCATATAGCTGATCATGTTGGCAAGAAGGAAACAAGATCATTTGCAACAGGTGATCATATGACTATGGCGATCGATAGTAACAATACGAATCGTTTGTGCTTGACATGTGGGAATGATTTAGAGGATGTTATTTTGCCGCATTGGATAACCTTGTGGACGGAGTATCGTTTCTGTAATCGGATGATTCACCACAATGGACTCAGTGGAGTGAGGGCGGATGTCCTCATTACGAGGGCCGACATCTCAAGTCGTTCCTTTCGCGATCCCGTAAGCCACTGCATGAGGAGACCCCTCGTTAGCGTTCGAGAAGACGTTTACCCGCCCCGATATCCTCG
>JBBPUA010000628.1:0-14260 GCA_038094355.1 Afroboletus lepidellus | reverse complement strand
GCTTGAACCCACCGACGATGACGAGCGTGCAGGCGGCGCTGGACCAGCTCGCGACGTACCGCGCACAGAACACGCGCGCGTCGCAGGACGTGTTTGAAAAGGGCGCGCTGGTGCTCGAGAAGAACGCCCTGCACAAGCTGGGCGACGAGAGTACGTGTACGTCAGGACCGGCGTCCCGCGCTGAGGCGTCTCTAGGTTGGGCGTTTCTGGAGCAGCTCGCGCTCGCTGCGATAGACGTTGGCAGGTTGGACGTCGCGGACGTACGTGGTGTGCTCGAAGATAGGACCGTCGTGCTCACATTCCCCAGCAATGTCTGCGCGCGCTCAACGACAAGTTCCCGGGCTCGCCCCGCGTAGACTGCCTCACAGGCATCCGCATGGAGGCCACGGAAACGCCAGATATTGCTCTCAAGTATTATGGTGATCTCTTGGAGGCAGATCCTACCAACGCGGTACGTGCTTGTATAAGACGTTGAATTCTCATACAGACGTTGCCAAGGCCATATGGAAACGCCGTATTTCGATATTCCGACGAACGGGCAAGATCGACAAGGCTGTCCATGAACTATCTCAATACCTTGACACGTTTTATACCGATGTCGAAGGCTGGCTCGAACTGGCAGATATTTACGCCACATCCAACCAGTATGTCTCCGTCCCTGATGCGTGCTGATACTAACTCGCTGGCTAGATATGAATACTCTCTGCAATCACTGATGCACGTGCTCTTGCTCGCTCCACAGAACCCGTTCTACGTATTGCAAGCAGCAGAAACGGCATACACGGCCGGGGATCTCCCGCTCTCGATCAAGATGTTCCTCACCGTCGTCGATATGACGGACGGTGATGACTCCGAGTCGCTCGTCGAATCGACGCCCCTTGGGATCACTGTGCGTGCGTGGTATGGTATCAAGCTCGTGGGTACCTCGCATGTTATGCGAAGGAGGTGGCGTTGACATTTTTGCGCAGTGTACGAGACGCATCGCCCATGACGCACGGCTAGCGACGATCTCACCCTCCGATACGTCTCCCCCGAAAAGCGTCAAGCTGCTCGACGAGCTTGCCACGGAGCGTCTACGAGTCGCGTACTCGAGCTCCGGGCAAAGGGGGGATATCGCAAAAGGAAGAGAGGAGGTGTTTGCTTGGGTCGCTGCCCCCTGACCCCCATGTTTAGCAGGAAGCTTGCTGGACGAAGGCGTCAGATCACGCGACGACTAATTTGCTAATCTTTGATGAAGGCTTCGGTCTGCCGTTGGTTGGCGGTTCAATTGGAACTGACAGGGTCGATTGTGGATAGAAGTCCGTCACACGTGCCGCTTCGATACAACAAGCAATCAGATTCCCATTGGGCGCTGCGTTCATAAAATGGAGTGACGAGATACTTTGATGAAATGCGAAGCCAAGTGGAATACGAACTCCACGACTACGGTACGTTGGGAAATTCAGATCGTTGACGTGACCTCGAGGCTGTCAAACATGTTTCCGATTGTTTCGTGCCGGCAAGTGGGAAAGTGAGTTGCTTGACGGGTTCTTTCGAAGGTCAGGGCGTTCATGTCTGTCAACGGAGGGCCAAACTTGGTGAGCGGACTAGACGTACAAGAACGGCAGACGGGAACCAAGGCTTCTTGTCGGACCGAATGCGTGTTTATGTACGCGAACAGCACGGTCCGAGATGCGTAGACGGGTTTGCGGGTCTCATCGACGATGGTACCCTGAAGAGAGGGGGCAGGCATGTCCTCGAGCCTTTGGTCATGGGTCCTGAGAAGCCAGCTCCTCGAGGCCGTCCTCTGGTTCCTTTTCGAGGGTGTCGATTCGGGTCTGCATGGCGTCCACCTTGTCTTCCGGGGCGGACTGTGGAGAAGCAATCTCTTCCAAGGAGGGGACCTCTGCCTCCCGCGCTGACGATGCGATCACTCGTGCGTGCATGCCACGCTTGATACGTCGCGTACCACTTGTGCTCTTGTCCTTGCCGCTTTCGGGATCTGAGCTAGACACGGGGGGCAACGAGAGCGGGGAGCTCGGCCGAGATCTGGGGCTGGGCGACGGTCAGATGTGTGCCGGATAGACGGGGCGCTTACTGGTTTGGGCGACGTTTGCGTTTTGGAGGATGGGTGAGATGACGAGGGAGGGCACGAATGGTGCCGTCCTCTGTTCGCTTGGCCGCTGCCAGTGGGGGCATGATCGTCGCCGTGGAGCCCCCTGATAGGGGCAGTCAAATTCAGCCCGTTGTTACAAGTCTCGGCCTGTTATGTCCTACTTGACAAGTGTTCCAGAATATTCCCCAGTCTTCTAAGACCGCAGTCCTGTCTAGTAGTTGCGATCGTCGCTGTGATGGTAACTTGCCGGATTTGGTAGTCGGCAAGGTGTTGGTCTGGCACGTGTCTGACGTGTCAGCGCATCTTTGGACCCTTGCTTTGCGCCGCCAACATGTTCGCCGACGAGCTCAAGACCCTCCGCAGACTCGGCTTCCGTCACGTTTGTCGTCAGTCTCGTCTACAAGGGGTCCCTTTTGACGGTACTCTGTAGCTTTTGCTCCAGATACTCAACTTTGCGTCCGTCATCGCATCGGGGTTGATGCTATGGAAAGGTCTGGGTCTGTTCTTCAACACCGAGTCGCCCATCGTCGTCGTCCTGAGGTATGCTTCCACTCTGCCCAGAATACAATGTCCCTTTGAAAGGCAACTCAGCGGCTCCATGGAACCGGCCTTTTATCGTGGGGACCTTCTCTTCTTGACCAATCCTCCCAACGCGCGGTATCAGACGGGTGATATAACAGTGTACAAGGTACCGAATGCGGAGATTCCTATCGTGCATCGCGTATTGGAGACGCATGACATTGTCGTGTCCAACTCGACGCGCAGATCCAAGAAGGACCCGTCAGTGTTGTATTTTTATGTGGTCATCATGCATGTTTACCACGTTCGACAGGTTCGCCCGCTATGCGCCTGGGTTAAATCAGTTGATGCTCACCAAGGGCGACAACAATCACGTTGATGACATCGAGCTTTACCAAGGGCTCGATTTCCTGGAGCGACGCCACATTATTGGCAAAGTCCGCGGGTATGTGTGTGGCTGTTGTCTAAATGATTTGTTGGTGTTTAATCCGTTCCCTCGTAGCTTCTTGCCGTATATCGGCTACGTAACAATCGCCATGGTACGCACGACGCTTCATTGGGTTCCTCATCTCCGTGGTGTTTTCTGGCAAATCTGATTCTGATGGCAGAACGACTTTCCGCAACTAAAGTATGCGCTGCTGGGTGGACTGGGGTTGCTGGCGCTGATACAGCGTGAATGAGGACTAGATTAATGGACATCCTGTCAGGGCCGGTCGGCAAATCAGATGATGTGGTGAAAAAAGTTTGGCGCGTAAGATTTGATTTTCCGGAGAGGCGTGTTCTCGCGCTGATCGGGTGGCGGGGGTCATCGTGATCACGTGCTGTGCATGGGCCAACCTCGCGCCCGCCCGGTCTGCAGCGTGTTCTGGTGTGGAACAAGACCAGGCTGCACGACGCGGAGCCGCAGAGGGTGCAAAACGTTGATCCAATGCTTCTCGGATCACAGAAGCCGCGATCGCGTGGCCTGGGGAGGTCGATTACATAATGACAATACAAATGGATGTCCCTGGGGTCCTGGCGTGACCCCGACCGATGGTCCCGCGCTGTCCAAGAGGTGCATTGTGCAACTCGGCAGTCTGATCGCGACCCGTGTCTCTCTCCCTTTCTCCTCCTCCTCCCTCTCTAACCCCCGGGTCGTCGTCCCAGCCATGGATTCCGACTCTCCGTCCCAACACCAGCCCGGCCCCGCCTCATCCACTGGCCCGTACGTCCGCTCTTTCTCCTTATGACGCCCCCTCACCTTCCTCAGTCAAATCCGCTCCCGGGTCACTGTCGTCTGTGCAGAGGTATGCACCCAAACAGCCTATTCGCGCCCGTGTCTGACCCTCCCCAGTGCAAGCGTCTCAAGCTCAAGTGCGACCGTCGCACTCCCTGCGGGTCCTGTACCAAACGCGACACCGTCGCCAGGTGTGTCTACTCGCCTGCCGCTGCAGAAAAAGTGTGCGTACCCCCGTCGTGTCTTGCATGCCATCCGGTCCTCATTTTCCATCAGTGACCTGCACTCCCTGAACAACCGGCTCATCCAAGTAGAGTCTCAGCTCGCCCAGTTCACCGCGCCAGGCGCACGCACGCACGCTTTCTACAACCAACCGCCCGGTCCATCTACCCACCCCGATCGTCCCCTGCTTGCAGTCGGCCAATCGGGCTCGTCTCTCGCAATATCGCTCGACGATGTCACTGCTATATGGCTCGACGAACTCGATCTCGGCAAGGATATTCTGCCCGTTCAGTTCCCTCCTTCCCATTCGTCATGTCCCGCGTACTCGTCGAATCACGTCAAAGTCGAACCAACCCTGGCTACTCTCCCGTCCCACGACGGCCCCAATCCGTCTGATCCGCCCGTCCATCTACTGCTACCCCAGTTGACTACGTACCATACTTCCTCGTCACCTGCCGCAACGGAGACACCTTCGGTGAATCCTAGGTTACTTGCTCACCTCCCCTTTGCGCCCCGCCGACGACAAAAACTGTATGATAACGTCGAAGATGTCCTCAAGATGCACCCTTGTTTTAACTTTAAACACTTCAAGGACCGCGCAGAGGCGATGTTCAAGTGGTCCTCGGAAGTCGACGGACACGACAATTCGTCTGCCGACTCGTCGGCGTCTCAGAGTGGTATACCCACGGCCGCTAGCAAGCTAGAGACCGCCCGCGCTATATTCTTTGGTCCCGCATCCGGTTCCAGTCGAACTTCGTCCACTCCAAAGCCTACGCTCTCCTTTTTCGCGGCTGTGGCAGCGGCCTTTGCGCTAGGTACTTTGGTGGATAGAGAAATTGCCGAGGAGGAAGCCCGGTTGGATATCGCTCACGGGGACGGCGTGACGCTGGATGATTCCTCATCTCGCCCACCTCCACGGAAAAAGCCAGATCTGCCCCCCATCCCGAACAAAAAATGCAAAGGCATTGCCAAGGATGCCATGAGCACCCCAGCCGTGCTCTTCGCACTTTCCCAACAAGCCTTGTCGCTCTTCGAAAAGTCGAGTCCGTACGATCTCGATTTTCTCGTGGCCATGATCCTTCACGTGTTGTACGCACTGCATGACAGCAGAGCGCGTGTCATCCACACACTTTTGCCCGAGGTTAGTGATTCCGATCGTTGATGAATGATGGCCAATCACCAGCATCTTCTTGTCTCCTCACCTAGATTGGTAAAATGGTCAACATTGCTCGTACAATGGGACTGGACATGGACCCTGATGAATTCCCGGGTAAATTCAACCTGTTTGAGGCCGAGTCAAGACGGCGACTCTGGTGGGACATCTTCTATTATGATTTGTGAGTCATACACAGCAAGGTCATTTCCGTGGCTTATTCGCGGGGACGCCGCAGGTTTATATCGGACTATATGGGCCGATCTCCCCTTATCTCGGACACAGAACATACTACACGCCTCCCCATGGATGTAGACGAAGATGTATTCACCCCAGCCTGTACCACCATTCCGCTCCCGCGAAGCCCCTTGTCGCTATCAGAGCCGAACTCCTCGGACTTCAAGTACTTTGGGCTCAAATGCCGGTATGATTACCTCATCCTCTTGGGGTTCGTCCTCATGCTCACTTTATCGCCCAGTCTTGCACAATTAGTCAAAGATATTAAAAGACGCTCGCTCAGGGATTCAATCCAGAATGATCCGGCCGCGCACGAACAGTTCACCCTCGAGCAGGCAGCCTCGTGCGTCAACGAAATTAAGCAGTGGATTGCGGATCTGCCATCCATATTTCGTATGGATATTGACTCGGACCCTGGGGCAGTGCAGGCACCTCAGACAGATGGGGTTAGCCCTTCTGCCAGCTCTGGAGAATCAACCAACGTGTCTCCGGTCCTCATGGCGCAGCGATGCGAGCTGGCAGTGATGGTCCAAAGGTTGATTATGAAGGTCTATATCCCCTTTTTGCGGCCGTCATACGGCCACGGGAATACCACTTCATACTACCAGGCCACGGTTGGTACCTTTACCGCGGCGCATGCGATCATCCGCTCGCTCAGGGCGCTCTGTACGATGTGGAAGCAGCGTCCCGATCTCCGTGGTCGGCGACCGATACCCGCCTTGTTCAGCTTTTACTCGTTCAGCAGGGCACTCTTTGACGCAGCTGTCGCATGTGCAGACAACGTGATCAAGGACCCCAAGAGCGTATGGGTTCACACCGCCTTCGATGACGTCTGCTATGCGCTGGAGGTCTTACGCGACCCGATGCTAAATACGGGGCGTGGCCCTGTCCCCGGCGGTGTTGAAGGAGGCGTGCAAGAGGCCATCAAGATTGTCGAGTTACTGCTGCGCAAAGCAGAGAACGCCCGCTCTGGTAGTTCAGACGCTCCTTCGGCGGGTACGAAGAGGAAACATGACGAGATCGAGGCAGACGTTGAACAACTGCGCCATGGCTTCCGTCTCCCATTCGTCGGTGCTCCTGTCGTGTCGGCCGGCCCGTCGACGCCTTTGGCTGACTCTGCTATTCCGTTGCCCCCTACCGGTGCACGCCCTACGCCAGCACCTCCTAGTTTCCCCATCGATCAACCGGCGCAAGTTACCAGCCATGTCAGCCCTCCGGAGGAACGGCAGAAGCGTCCATCGTCGGCCGTGCCACCAGTTGCGTCGAATCATGGATCACATCCTCCCAAGTCCAAAGACAAGCCCTCCAAGAAGCAGCCTCACCCTCGGATGGGGATTCGTGTTCGAAAAGATCCGTCTCCGTTTACCAAGCTGTGTATACCTGGTCCCACGTCGTCCAGTACTGAGGGCGATGCTACTCCGACTGTCCGCCAACCCCCTCCCATAGCTCCAAGCCCGGGCCTCGAGTATCCGCCGCCTTCCCAGCCGTCGGCAGCTTTCACCCCAGCTCCTCCGACTGCCGCTGTTCACCATACCTCTGCCACCCCGAAGTTGGATGGCGGACCTGTCGATTTTTTGGTGCCGTTTGTTGCAGGCGAAGAGGCGGCGCAGCAGGGGCAGATTAACCTAGACGTATCTCAGGCGCGGCGATACGACATGGGCCAAGACGTATCGACGTCTCAGCCTATTGGCAAGGTCCCACCCGTCGCCACCTTTGACCGACCACACAGCGGACCGTTCGCTAGTGCTAGCCCTGCTTCCTATGCGCCGTCTAACGGCAGCTACTCAAACATCAGCTCACCATATCCCAACGGAGGTGCACCATACTCTACTACCCCTTCACACGAGCAACAGCCATCTTCGTTCGACTTGCCTCCTTCCGCGCAGGGCTATTACCCCTATGATCCGCAAACTCAGACTCATTCGATGACGCTCGTTGGGGTAAATCACAACGAGGACATGTCATTCCCGCTGCGGGATCAAGTGCCTCAGAACGGTGGCCTCTTCCAGTACCAGCATGACAAGCCTCATCAGGGTATGTACGGTCCCGAACGACACGCGTCTGTGCCGCAGTCGCCGTTTACGGAGCAACATGTGCAGTCGATGGCCCACCAGGCTTGGACCCCCCAACCGGAGGAAGGTGGCTTTTGGCGTCCTTATGATCCATTCACGGCATGAGTCATGACGTGCAAGATCCTCTCAGTTCAATGCTCTTTTTTCCTTATCTCAAATGTCTCGCATGCCTTTTTCTCGTCTCATATGCTTGTGTCATGCCGTCTAACGCTCTGCCGCCTAATCTATGCTCGTCTCTGGGTTTCGTGTGTCGTCGCTTCCGTGGCACTGGCCGGTTGCCGGGCGATTGTATCAATGGACCACGTCGCTTTCGTCGCTTTCTTCCTATTTGGATTTCATGTGTAATATGTTTCGTTTGCCGTATTCGACCCCGATACCTCACACAGCTCGTCTACTCCCTCTCAGCGACGTGTTTTTTCTTTCTATTCGGTTCATTCTCGTAATACGTTGTCGTTTCGTCTGTAGCTTTAGTTTACAACTGTGGAACCTCTTAGAATTGACTTATTTTTTCGTTTTCGATTTCCGAGGAGGGGGTGGACGCGATCGTTGACAGTACCGCGGGGGAGTTGTCACGCGTTGGAACACGTTTGCGTTTTGATTGAGCGAGGCTGGGATATCAGATACGGGGACCCCACGTGGGTGTTTCGGATCAAGTTTGGGATTTGGAGGAGGGTGACTGCGGTACGGTCAGAGGACAGCGAGAGGTCGGACGCTGATGAGTCTGGTCCTTGGGAACGATGCTTGCCGAGCGCTGGACGATCACAACGTCAACGTTGCGGCACGTTCGAGTTTCATGCACATGTCCGGAACCTGCAAAGCTGAGCCAGCCACGTTGCCGTTTGAAGACAGAATAAGCTGTTGGCTCTTTCCTATTCAGAGGGCCAATGGCTCGTCGCGTCTCGGAGCACCGAGAGGGAGACCGTGGCACGGGGTTTTACGAGATGGAGGTTTTTCTGTCGTTCGAGGCACGAGGCACGGCCAGCCGGGTTCGACTGATGTGGGGGACGGGGTGCAACGTCTTTATCACAGATCGCCGGGGCGCGTGCACCACGACTGTTGGAGTCCCTGCAGGGGGTGTGAAGTTTGAACGTCTGAACGGGTGGCGCACCGGCGCCGTGCCTGGGTCGTTATCAGGACACCCGGGCGCTTTGGTTGTGCTGCGTCGAGAGTTGGGGGCTAGATCAAGGACCTCGGCATGGGAAAACGGCGTGCACACGAGGGTCGCGACCAGCGACGTCGCACGGCCAACTCGGACCCCGCAGATGGCAGAAAGCTCGCATTGCGAGGACACGTTCTGAGATGGCCTCTTGTCGATCACTGGCAAAAAGGCTTGCTGGGGACTAGGGGCCGTTTCGCAGGTGCCTCGGGTCGAACGACCCACGTCTATCAGACGCCCTGGATCGCTTACGTCTTTGCAAATCCCAGGCTGCCAACGACAGCAAAGTCGAGCCTAGTTCAAGACGCGAATCTGCCTTTACAACGTAACCATCTCATGTCGGTCGCTACGGCGGACGCTACCGCACGCTAGAGCAACACTCGGGGTGGGTGCGTTCTCGGGTACGTCACGTTTCTGTCGCGATGGAGTCTTGCAGCAGCACGATGGTCCGACTCACTCAATCTAGGTTCGTTTCCCCTGCTACGTCACACATCGTGTAATAATGCGGCATCGAGTCCCATGAGATCGTGGAACAAACGAGTCGAATGTCGTCCATGTCTCATTGCGAGCAGGTCCGCTCGACGTTATCATATGCTTTCCCATCGTCGCGTGCCTGTTGACATTCGTGGTCGTCTCGCGCGCGTCTGTGAGGAGCGCAAACTCGTGTCTTCAAAGCCATGTCGTCCGAAGTGCAGTTCGCCGTGTCGACCATCGTGGAGAACAACTACGTGACGCGTACGCGCATTGACGTTGGTCCGTCCGTGTCTGTCGATTCTCACCTCTTTTCAGTTGTGATCGTGACTGCCGTCATATATGATTACAGTGAGCGACATACGATCGTTGTCGTGATCTATTCTTCGCTCATCTTGTTGTCCTTAGTCCTTTCTTTCGCGGACGAGGTACCCCCATGTTCGCTCGTGTTTTGTTCGGATCTCACTGACCGGTATTTTCAGATCGAGTATGTTTGGGTTTGTCGACACTTTTTTTCTGGGGAGGGCATGCATACCTGACATGTGTATAGAACAAACCGTGGACTCGGGTTTCTACCTTGTTTGTTTTCGTGAGTACTCGAGAGCCCCTTACGTGACACCGTGCTCGCTCAAATTTTGTCATAGATTCGCTACTCCGGTCTTTGTATTATCATGTATGCCAATTCCTGTTCTATGGTACTTTGAAAGCTAACTCCCAGATTGTCTATCCCAGAATATATGCACTCAGTACGCTGGACACTCGCCCACGGTTCAGCAATCTGACTTGGTTTGCTCACAGTTGGGAGTACCTTTCTACCTGGCCCAGCAAAGGTGATCTCTTTCATCGTCGATGAGCCGTGGGAGTGCTGAGATACCCTCCTAGGCGTACGTGTTTACCTCTCACTGACAGATCGACTGGTTGACTCCTCTGAACAGTTGTGAGTCCTTTTCATTCTATACTACCTTCTGTGTTCAAGGGTGCTTTCAAGGCCAAATACTCTACATTGTTGGTCAGTGGGCGACGACTATTTTCGTTGCCACGGCAGATTGTGCGTCTGTTTTGACCGTAAGCCGGGATAATTCAATAACCGCTGTGACTGCAGTGGCGATGATACTCCGTATCTGGGCAATTTATATGCAATCCAGGATCGTTCTTGGCGTGCTCCTTACGCTCTATATGGTACAGATTGTCGCGTTTGTAATCGAAAGCGTTCTCGTCAGTGCCAGATTGCGAGGTAAGATGTCTCGGCATTAATGCGTTGTGCACGATACACTAATACGTCCGCCGTTTTAGGGAATACTGCTCGAGTGCTTGACTATCTGTTTTGCATGACAGAGAATAACGTCCCCACTATTGCTAAAGTGGCAGACTGCTCGGAATTTTTACTCGCTGCGGCCATGTTTGCTCTCGTGGTTACAAACTTCATCCAACACACACTGGAAGTCTACAAGGCGACGAAGAAGTGGCAGCCCGGCCATTATATGAACCTTTTCGCCAAGGAAAGCATCCTTTACTTTTTCGCGTAAGCAACGTTCCATGCTCCCTATTCAGACCGATAACCACTCCGTGACAACGCAAGCGTCCTCCTCTTTGCCACCATCGATATTCTGTTTCTCGGGGTCAAGATGCCCATCAAAGGATGGCGAGCGCTTGCGCTGGCGATCGTGCAATACGTGCCCGTGTTCACGCTCACCCCACGTTTCATCCTGAGCGTGCGGGCGTTGTACGCGCGCGATCTTAATCGTCGAATCGGGCCTCTCGATATGGACACCCAGTTTGGCTTTGCGTCGGTGCAGGCGCGCGGTGCTGGGGGAATAACCCTCCATGCTGTGAGCGCGGGACAGGGAGAGGGGGGATTGAGCCTGGAACGAGCGATGGAAGAAGGGCACATACAGAGTGTTGGGAACGGTGTATGATCGTCGGGGGCTGCGCGTGCGTCACCGCGTCGCCTTGACCGCAGAGGGGGGATATTTATTCCTTGAAAAAAAAAATGCTTCACGGTCCTCGTGAACTAGTTGCGCAATGTAAATAGAGTGTTGCAACTCGACACCTGCGCGTCTCCGTTGTATGTGAGGCTCGTAGACTGATATGGTGAACTCCACCAACATACCTATTACACGTTATTTTAAGCCTTTGGTTACCTCCGGTGCCCTCTCCCAGAGTCCGATTATCTCGGAAAGGAGTGAAGCCGCTCTCGTCCCCCAGTGGGTCCACTTTGGGGAAGGTGAGATCGCCCAAGTAAGGTGCCCATCCTTGCGTACTTCGATCCAAAGGTATGTCCAGTGATCGACTCGATGGCGGTCGATGCAAATGCATGGGGCTGGAAGGACTCGAGCTCCTCGACGAGGGTCTCACGTATGTGTTTGCCAGTATATTCATTGGCCTGCCTGAATGTGCGGTTCCAACGGTTCCTCCGCAGCTCCCAACCACGAGGCCTCACGTAACTAACATAGTAGCCCCAAGCATTGCCTTTGAACTCCTTATACCGGTAAAGAGAGTGGCGATGGCGTCGACAGATGCTTTTTCGATAGCCGAGTCTAGAGCGTCAATATAAAAGTTGCCACGCAACTCGAGGTGCGCCATAGATCCGATTGATGGCCTTTCATTACAACCCTGCGTATCGATGGGGAGCGACAGTTCAACAAGTAACAGACACGCCCGCAGCGTGGATAACAGTCCGTTCAGGGTGATGCCATGCCGCGCTTTCCATCCGAAATTGTGGAGACGTTCCAAGTGAGGCCACGAGGTCAGGGTCAGTAGGTCACTCTCCGACAAGTCTACAACCCAATCCGCATCGATCTTCAAGTAATGAAAATTGCTGAACGCTGTGCAGGGCATCAAATCTCCAACGGAAAGCAGGGGTGCATTAACGTTCTAACGGAAGGCGGAAAGCCCGAGATACCGCAGCGTGAGAAGAGCAATGAATGTTTGAAGACTGGCCAAGGACCTCAGTTCCACCCTCGAATTGGTCCTGGGATTGATAGTAAAGTTTGCAACGGTAGGGAGTCTGGAGATTTTGCCAGACACCCAATCAGAGATTGGTGCGATAGGTACGTCAAGGGAAAAGCATTCCTTCTGAAAGAAGAAAGTTTTCCTTCAGTAAAGATAGAAATACTTGAAATCATCTTACTAGGAAACATGCCTCCGGAAGACATCATACGAGAGGGATGGCTTAGTTCTCCCCGGCCTTGCTCTGAGAGCACGTCCAGCACTGTTCCTGGAATTCGAGTGTGGCATGTCCTAGCCAAACGTGACAACTCCCAGTGAGGACCTTCCACAGAGACTCTAGTCAGTGTAGTATTGATAACCTAACGTGAGCAGATGAGGGCGAAAGGGCCGCCGGGACAAGAGTAGTAGGGCCTAGGCCCTAAGAGGTAGTCCGGCTATAGAAGACGATGACGATGACGACTAACCCATAACTCGCTTCTGCACTGGCAGCTCCGGCTTCTGCGCATGCGAGCGGACCTGGGCGTCGACCTCCCAAAGACCGATCACAAGAGGGTAAGGATATGCTTGTGTCCGCACCTGACCGAGCCACCCCATGTCGCCCAGTGATTCCTCTGGAGACAATTCGAAGCGGTGCTTAGCGGGGCCGGTGTGGGCGTGCGAGTAAAGGCAGCGGGACAAGAACGGATTGGGGTATTGGCGCGGGAGCGGGACGGAAATGAGCCCCGCCATGATTGGCGAAGGCAAACAGAAACACCGCGGTGAAGGGCACATCCAGAGGTCGTCCAGAACATTTTGCGGAGGCCTGTGCGAGCGATGGATGTGGTTATGCAGACATCAGTCAATGGAGGGCGAGGGAGGGTGCTGGTCCCGCCCTGGGCGTTGACACTGGTCCTGACACTGGCGCGAGAGGGGCGAGGATATCAGGCAAACACCGTGCGTACTGCATGGAAATGTCACCGTATAATGATAGACAAGTAATGTACATAATTATGTATGATAAGCTGTTTTGTGGAACCACACATATAGTCAAGATCCATCTAATTGCCTGCTGCGGTGATGTCCAGTATGTGTCAACTTATCTGACGGATTATACATAGTAACAATCTACATAGACTGGGAATACATCATGGCTACGAGATAGACAGTAAGCATTGTTGTTCCAAAACTTGAACGGGAGAGCGGCCAGTTCAGAGACATGACGGAGGAAAACGAGCTGTCGGGCTTAAAAGGATGTACCAAGGGGGGGAGACGAGCGGTCCAGCTTGACGAGGCACGGTAGAGGCAGGAAATGAGCGAGAAATGAGTAGTCAAACTCAACAAGGTCATGGGGTATCGGAAATATTCGGTAGATCCGACTGACGCAGGACAAGCGAGGAGTAGGGATATCAGTGGGAGATACTCACTGATAGAACGATACGAGAGTTCTTGGATAGATGATGAAGAAAAGTCAAAGTGTTGAGAATCAATCACTTGGACTTTGTAGTTCTGAGGTGGGATAAGAGAACAGAGATGTCCGCTTGTATTGCCAGGCTGTAAGGCTGGTCTTATATAGTACAAGCTTTATTTGTACGTATGTACGACTCTTTCCTAAGAAAGGTGAAATGATAGAATATCGTAGAATGTGATGGAACATCACATGACAGTGTCCTTTTTCTATAGCCAATGGCATAAAAGGAGCTTATCTCCATGAGAAGATATTGTAAGTGAAATAGATCTGAAACGCATGATGAAACACTTAGATCGTTTCAGGTAAGATAAGAGTTCTAGATCTATCAAGATACTAGAAACTCGACACTCCTCCTCGCTAAGATATCTTCTTTAGCGTCTCTGGTGTTCTAGAGATCATAGCAAGAGATCTCCTGCCTGAGACAAACTTGTCTCGTCCAAGATTCTTCGTGAAGATGTCCGCTAACTGTTGATCAGTGGGGACAAAGAAGAGTTCTACTTCTCCGTATTCCACGGCTTCACGGATGTAATGATCATCCTTTCAGACATGTTTGATACGTCCTTCTTGGACAGGGTTTGAAGCAAGAAAGATTGTGCCTTGATTATCAACACACATAGGTGTAGGAAACAGGTTGAATCCGAGTTCACCATAAAGGTTACGAATCCATTGAAGTTGTAACACTGTTTCAGTCATAGCGACATATTCGGCTTCAGTGGAGGCCTT
>JBBPUA010000627.1:0-14279 GCA_038094355.1 Afroboletus lepidellus | reverse complement strand
CGCCGCCTCCACCACAACTGCCACCCCCACCACAGGCAGACCCCCCACAGCCAGCGCTCCCGAAGCCGCACCCTCCGATGCCCTGTACGACGGTAAACAAATGGTTCAATAACAAACCACGTAATACGTACAGCAGCACACTGTGCACCCCCAAACCCCGCACCCCCGTCCACGACGCCCCCCACGCCCGCGACGCACCCGCCAAAAGGCGCATAATACAGCGGAACGGGGTACAAAAACGGTATCATGTGACCCCGTCGTGCGTCGAAGTACCCTGCGTCGGCAGCGCCGACTTCGCTCGCTTCTCGCAGGCGTCGACGTTCAACTTTTTGTTGTCGACGTTCACGTGCGGCCATGGACGACCGGCGGTGGTGCATACGAAAGACGGCATTGTGGTCGCTTGGGTGGGTGCCCGGCGTCGCCACCTCTGGAGGTTGGAGCGCCGCGTTTGCCGGCTCATTTCCATTAAAGGCCCGTCGGAGGCGTTGTCCAAACGTTGTGCCTGGATGCGGGCATCCACAGTAGGTGTATGGAACCTTGAACCGATCCTATCGATACATATTAGGTTACCTGTGGGCCCTGCCAAGTTGTGCAACGTACGATCCAAGCGCGACAGGTGACGTCGAAAGATGTTGCGAGGTGGTCCTCCTCGACTTTATCATCACTGGAGGAAACAAACGTTTCGATCGATACAAGATCCTCGCCCACAACATACTTTCACTCACTGGTCGACATATCGACCTATCAGGGCCTTGCAATCCTTCTGATACCGAGCAGCCATAAGCTGGTGAGTGTGCCACGCAAGGTCAATGTCGAGCGTCGGGACAAAGAACGACCCCGGCGAGCTAGCAATAAGGTCGAGGAAGCTGAATAAATGGTGAGCATGGCTCCAAAAAGGTGGCGTGCAAATATCGTACGCATGGTATCTCGTCACGCAGTGTTCTAGGATGATCATGCCATCACTGTCCGAGAGGAAGCTGGGCTGTGTCCAACCAAGATCGACCATCTTGCGTACAAACAAACCCTGGCGCAACACCTGGTTATTTGTTCAGGCTACTGAAGTGAGAGGAAACTAGGTATGGATACGTACCGCACCGACGAGTTCAATGGAAAATGGCCTATCGTCTAAATATGCGCGGTGGACCCGATCTCCACTGAAAGACAGTTTCAGCAGTATTCTAAGATGTTTACAACAGACATACATTGTGGTCAGAACGGATTCGTGTAATTTCTTGGGCAATTTGGAAGCGTCGTAGTCGAAGGCTTTCATGACATCGCTTGCTCGGACTGAGCGTGCGGTCGAAGAGCGACTAGAAAAGGCCTTTATCTTAAGCCTCACACGGCTCTTGATCACAGACGCGCGACGAATGTCCTTCATCTCATCTCGTGAGTGAAGAGTTCCGCTGTGAATTGTGCAAGGACCACATGTATCAGCTACGCCAAATAAGTTTGATTCGAGAACAACGTACGCAAGGAATGCAGCCAGCCCATCGCTCTCTTCCGTTACTATGTCTTTGGCAAACTTGTAAAGACCGAGCAACTCCCTCGTGATAGTTCCGCGACACAAAAAACATACAGCTGTAAATTTGCTCTGTGCATAGCCCCTGCCGTCCGGGGCGAGCATCGCTGACGGCGGTTCGGTTACCTGTAGCTCGACGAAAGTAAACGGTTCTACTCACGAACGTCTGTCCAGGACTCGCAATGTGGACACTGAACCGTTGTTTTTGTCGACTGTTTGGCAGATTCCAACGGGTCATACGGCGTCCCCGTCCGGTCCTGCCAAAACTGCACTCGGTCAGGGCGTGGCGAGTCTGTGAGTAGGACCTCGGGGGATTCCTGCGAGAAGAACGATTAAAGACAACCGTCGAGATGGAGAAAATGCACTTGCAAGATGAGCGGCCAGATATTCCGTAAATCGCGGCAATGATGAGAGGACGGGCACACGGATAACGTCTTCAGCGTACCAACTAGTAGAGGATCAACGGCCTTGCCATCCATGCTTTTCGGACACATTGAGAAGATAAGCATGCCACACCATCACGACGTCAACGGGCGGCAGCCGTCTCTCGATAGTGTTAGCCCGTACTTCACTTACGTCGGTACACCACCGTCGAAACCTGTCCACAACCGTCGGTCCTTGCAATGAAAGACGGAGCCAATTTGGACTCACCGTTCGACTGCCAAACTCACGAACCACCCCCAACGCGTCTCCGCGTCCATGTCATGCACCTCTGAGGGAAGATGTGACGGATTCATAGAATCCACGTTGCGTCGGAGAGCATCAAAAGCGTGTAAGAGTGCGAGGTGTCCTCTGAGGTGCCCAGCGCGCACCAGAGGGCGCGTTTGATGCCGACCGATCACGAAGGTCGTGGGGGCGACGGGAGGAGTCAACGGAGGAAGGTCTTGGGCGCTGGACATGCCAGTGGAATATGGTTTCTGTTGGTGAAAGGCTCGTATTTATGTCATAGATCTCAGCAAGGGGATCAGCAAGGAAAAATGCTGTAGCCTTGTCATCATGCTGTGGTGAGGCGGATAGAGCGTGTGAAGAAATACCCGCGTTCGGGGCTCTATGGCCAGCCTTGCACTACTAGATGTCAGCGGTACTTATGAAGCTTCCCGAGAGGACCAGGCGATGCGACTTTGTTCATATGGTAGGGGTGGTCGCCGTGCACGGTAAATTTATACACTTGCCCATCATTCCCGCCACTGCATGTCAGCAGTGAACGGTCATTGCTCAACTGCTGTGCAGTACCAGCTTCAACGCTTGCCTTGTCCGGGATCTGTTGTTCTTGCTCCCGGGCGCTGCATGACCCGGTGACGGGGAATGACGATTGGAAAACCTCAAGCCGATAGAGCCTGCCTCAGCGTTTGCTATTATAAGAGGATTGGGCTGTGACCATCCGTCCTCCTTTCAACTTCAAACGAACCGCTCAACGAACCACTACGTTCGCCCCACCATCCCTGAGTTCTTGTTTCTAGTGAGTTCTCCACACGACTGCTGTCAATCCGTCCTGTTTGCGCGACTCGGAAGACGGGTGTACTTTGAAAGTCTAGAGTACATACTCACATCACGATCATGCCATTGTGCGTGTAGATTTTGCATATTTGGTCTTATGACAATCGGGGAAGGCCGACAGAGGGCCATTTGGCGCGTAACTCAAAGTTGCTCAAGTGTAGTGAACTACCGCGTATACCCCTCTACCTGGCTTACGCTCACGACTGCCTCGAATGGAGTTCGACGACCCAGAATCAAATGATAAGGTAAATATATTCTTGTGTCAGAGTACAGGCTCGGAGCAAAAAAGCCGCTCATGCTTGAAGTTCCAGAATGGTCGTCAGGAAGCGACTTGGCGAGTTGAGCGGGATAGCATGGATTCAGAAAGTATGTAGTTCATTCTGATTGCGTGCGAGGCGAGTAAATCTGATCTGCACTTTAGTTAAACAGTTGCATTTGCAAGCAAAATCTCTTGTTGCCGAGTTTGACCAGGCGGGCAGGGTGATTACTGGGCGTATCAGCAAGGCAGTTGAACTTGATCATCAAGCATTGAGGCTTTGCCCACCTGGCCACTGTATGCGTTCCTCGTCTTTGACCTTACTTGCAGTCCACCTTTGGATGCGCTTCAACCAGTTTGGAAGCATGCAGGATCTCGAGGAGGCCATTAACCTCGACCGAGAGGCACTTTCACTCCGCCCGCACGGACACCCAAATAGGTCTTCTTCTCTGAACAACCTTGCGATCCGTCTTTCAGCTCGCTACAACCAGCTCGGGGCCTTGCAGGATATTGAGGAGGCCATTACCCTTGACCAAGAAGCACTTTCGCTCCGCCCGCACGGACACCCAGATAGGTCTTCTTCTCTGAACAACCTTGCGGTCCGTCTTTCAGCTCGCTACGACCAGCTCGGGGCCTTGCAGGATATTGAGGAGGCCATTATCCTTGACAGAGAAGCACTTTCGCTCCGCCCGCACGGACACCCAGATAGGTCTTCTTCTTTGAACAACCTTGCGGTCCGTCTTTCAGCTCGCTACAACCAGCTCGGGGCCTTGCAGGATATTGAGGAGGCCATTATCCTTGACCGAGAAGCACTTTCGCTCCGCCCGCATGGACACCCAGATAGGTCTTCTTCTCTGAACAACCTTGCTGTCCGTCTTTCAACTTGGTACGACCAGCTCAAGGCCTTGCAAGATCTTGAGGATGCCATTACCCTCGACCGAGAAGCGCTCTCACTTCGCCCACACGGGCACCCTCATAGGTCTTCGTCTCTAAACAACCTTGCAGTTCGTCTATTCGCTCGCTATACCCGGTGGGGGGCCTTGCAAGATCTCGAGGAAGCCATTTCCTTCAACCGAGAAGTACTCTCGCTTCGCCAGCCTGGACACTCTGATCGGCCCTCATCTCTGAACAATCTTGCGGTTGATCTTTCCGCTCGGTACAAACGAGTCGGGGCCTTGAGGGATCTTGAAGATGCCATTGCCTTCAGCCGAGAAGCACTCTCGCTTAACCCGCAAGGTCATCCTAAGCGTTCCAGGTCTCTGGACAACCTTGCGCGTTGTCTCCACTTGCGCTACAACCTGTTTGTGTCCAGACAGGACCTCACTAATTCAGATACAACTGTAAGCAGTCTTGTATTTTACTTCTACTATATTCGGTTCTTACTGCTATGATAGCGGAATGATCTGGTGGAGGTATTCTCTCTGTATGCTCAGCTGGCAGATATATCCAATGTGGTGTCTTCAAATGATTTGACTGCCTGTCAAGCATGGATTCGTACTGCCGAAGATCACAGGCATTCCTCAACACTCCTCGCGTACGAAACATCTCTGCGATTGCTTGTCGACCATCTGTCGCTTCTTCCCTCTTTACCCCAACATCTCAACCTTCTCAAGAAGCGAATATCATCGCTCGCAGTGGACGCATTCTCGGCCTGTCTTCGTAGCCACGTCCAAGAACACGCAGTAGAACATGCGGTCGAATTGCTAGAGCAAGGTAGAGGTGTGTTTTGGAACCTACTCACTCGTCTCCGTTCCACACTGGATGGTGTCGTCGCAGCTGGCCCGTCTGGGAAGATGCTGGCGGAAAAGTTCATGTGTCTGGCCTCGTCAATTCGCAAGGCCCTTGATTCAGATTCCCCCACAGTAGATCGGCATGAACGGGTTTGCCATCTCAACCTCGAAATGCAGAGTGTCGTGACTGCCATTCGCGAGTTGCCTGGACACTCTCGTTTCCTTCTTCCCTCACTTTTTTCGCATCTTCGAAGTGCAGCCGATGCGGGACCTGTCGTTATCGTGAATGCGAGTCGCTATGGCTGCGATGCGCTCATTATCTTCAAGGACCATGATCCAGTACATATCCCTCTGACAATCACTCAACAATATGTTCAACACCTATCTTCAACTCTCAGAACTATGGCCGTGCATACGATGAGAATGAATGCAGCAAACACGCTTGGTCAAGTATTACGGGAACTCTGGGATAATGTCGTCTCCCCCATTGTTCGTTTCCTCCTGACGACATGCCCATTGCAATCCCGCATCTGGTGGTGTCCCACTGCCGAGTTTTCCACCCTTCCCTTACACGCCGCTGGCCCATATCGGAGGGGTCAGCAGAATCTCGCGTCACTTTACATTTCTTCTTATACCCCCACCTTGAGTGCTCTTATTCATGCTAGGCGTTCATTTTCAATATCGACATCCACGAATCATCCGAAGCGCTTCGTTGGTATCGGGCAAGCAGATGCTGCTGGACAGAGTCAATTACTCTCTGTCAGCTCCGAACTTGCCAATATCGGTCGGGACATCGGGGTTTCTGTGACGTTCACGCGGATCGAGAGTCGTGAATCCCGCATTTCACGTGTTGCGGAAGAGTTCATGAAGAACAATTGGGTGCACCTCGCATGCCACGGCCTCGCGAACCGTAAAGAGCCCTTTCAGTCCGCATTCGCTCTGAGCGATGGCGAGTTTACGATCGAGCGTATCATCCGCTGCGATTTGAAGGACTCCGAATTTGCGTACCTTTCGGCATGCCATACAACAGTCGGGGACGAGGAGAGTCCTGACGAAATGATCCATCTCGCGTCGGCGATGCAGTTCATCGGATTTCGCTCGGTGATTGGCACGATGTGGGCAGTGGATGATGCCGAGACAAACAAGATCACATCGACATTCTATCCACTCATGCTGGACAAGAATGGTCGTCTGGACCACACCAGGGCGGCGTACGCGCTCAACAAAACCATGAGATCCGTTAATCTGCCGCTCGACCAGCAAGTTCTCTATGTACACATCGGCGCCTAGCTGTCTAGATTTGTCAATTGTTTTAGTAGAACCTTGTTCATTACTGTAGTAGGATTCTTGTACTATGAAGCGACTACATTCAATTCACCGCCTTACACCAGCGTTTCCGTTCATGCTTTCGACATGAAACGTGATGACAGGCGACTGGCGCGGGTGGCAGGCAATGTCATGACATGATTCATCCGAAATCTGACATGTTCTGATGCATGGTAGGGCCGAAAAGGAAAGCCTACCAAGGCCCCAAACTGAATTACTTCTAGTACTATAGGTACACAGCACTAAATCTGAGAGAAAAACCATCTCCTTGATCCTCCTTGACACTCGCCTCCCCATAGCCGGCTGTCCCAAAACCACAATTACCTTCGATGACTTGACGCAACGGTGAGAAAAGCACCCATCGACAACGTACACAAACCATAAAATACAGCGCGCTGTGCGTTTCCATGTATAATGCCCCCGACGCCTGTGGCGCACCCGCAAGCTGGCATACAATGCAGCGGAACTGGATGCAAATTACATGGTCGCGGACGCTCGTCTGCTGCGCATCAGGGTTCCCTGCTTTGGCAGTTTCGCTCTCTTCTCGTGGGCGTCGACGCTCGGCTTTCCGTTGTTGACGTTCGCGTGATTGCGTGGACGATCGATTGTGGTGCATATGGACACCGCGTTGTGGTCGCTCGGATGGGGGCCCGGTGTCACTACCTCCGGAGTTGAGGTGTCGCGTTCGTTGGCCAGTTTTCGTGAAAGATCCGCCTGAGGCGTTGCCCAAACGTCGCGCCTGAATGCGAACATCCACAGCTCTGAATCGATCCTACCGCCACATGTGTATCAGTTTGTTTGTGCATTGCCAAGTTGTGCAACGTACGACCCAAGCGCGGCAAGTGGCGTCGAATGATGTAGCCAGGCAATCTTCTTCGACGTCGTCCTCGCTGGAGAAAGCAAACGTCCCCATCAACACTCTATCTTCATGACTGGCATGCTTTCACTCACTTGTCGACGCATCGACCAATTAGAGTCTTGGAGTCATCTTGACATCGATGGGCCATGAGTTTCTACGTGCGACACGCGAGGTCGATGTCGAGCGTCGGGACGAAGAGGGTCAAGGAAGCTGGACAAACGACGAGAACAGCTCCGAGAAAGCGCTAAATGTCGTACGCATGGTACCTTGTCACGCAGTGTTCTAGAATAATCGTGCTATTATTATCGGGGAGAAAGCTAGTTGCATCCAACCAAGGTCGACTATCTTGCGTGCGAACAAGCCCTGGCGCAACACCTGGTTGTTTGTTTAGACTACTGAGGGGAGGAACTAGGCGTGGTTATGTACCGCACCAACAAGCTCAATGGAAAATGGCTGGTTGTTGGAATACGCGCGAAGGATCCGATCTGCACTAAAAGAGTGTTTTTGTAATGTCACAAGCTGCTCACACAACATACGTTCTGATGCGAACGGATCTATGTAATTTCTTGGGGGGTTGTATTTCAATGCTTTCATGGCATCGCTTGCTTGAACCGGACGGGCCAAAGTCGAACAGCGACTAGAAAAAGCCTTTATATTATGCCTTATCCGGCCCTCGATCTTCGATGCGTAGCTAATGTCCTCTATCCCGTCTCGTGAGTGGAGGGTTCCGCTGGGGGTTGCACGAGGACCACGTGCATCAGCCATGCCAAAGGAATTCGATTTGAGGGACGACATATGCGAGGAACGCAACCAGTCCATCAGTAGCTTCCATCACGATATCCTTTGCGAACTTGTAAAGACCAATTAATTCCTTCGTGATCGTTCCCTGACATGAACGACATGTGGTTGCAAATTTGCTCTGTGCATAGCCCTTGCCGTCCGGGTCGAGAATCGCTGACGGCGACTTGGTGATCCACCACATAACAAAAACAAATAGCTACACTCACGAACATTTGTCCAGGACTCGCAATGCAGACACTGAACTGTTGTCTTCGTCAACAGTTTTGCAGATTCGAACGGGTCGCACGGCGCCCTCGTTCGGTCGGAGACAGCGTATGTTCCACATCGTCCGCTTTCTCGAAACCAACGGCGGTACACCATCGTGCGAACCTGTTCGCAGTAAATACTATTCCCTGTAGAGGCGACGAAGCCAAGCCCTGACCTTTCGACTGCGAGACTCACGAATCATCCCCACCGCATTTCCGCATCCATAGTATGTACTTCTAGCGGAAAACCTGATAGGTTCATAGAATTCACATTGCGTCGGAGGGCATCAAAACCCTGCAAAAGCGAGAGATACCCCCCGAGGTGCCGAGCGTGCACGAGCTTATTTGTTTGATGCTGGCCGATCGTGAAGGCCGTGGGAGGGTCGAAGTGGTCTAGAGGCGCATTGTGGGTCGACGGGTCGGAACTTTGAACGCTCGACATTGGGTATCGTCTTTGGATAGAATACTTATATGACTTGTTTTTCCACTCCGACCAGCAGCCTTATAGTCAGCAATGCGGCAATGCCTCGGGTAGTAGACCTGTCAAATATTGAGTAATGAAACTCCATCCGACAATCAACTCTCGAGGACACACTGGTCGTTTCAGATACTGGCCTAAGTTACACCCAGCAAGGCCGCCCAGGTGTACTGAGCGTTGAATGACATTTTACCTGGGATGAGCATCAGGCATTGTAGATTCGTCATGGTATACCTAAGTATGGAATCGGGGGTCCACGTGAAACAACGATCTGCCACAAGGCGCATAAGCCGAGACCGGGTGATTTCCGTTCCGAGCCGTTGGCGCGCCGCACACGAGCGTCACTTTTGCAACCAATGGGGTTGATTGAGCGTGATAATCCTCGAGTCCCCGGGCTCGCCACCATCATGCGGTGCACGTTCCCGATTGAGCACCCGCAGATTTCCGTCGACGACCCCACGGTGTTCACCTACCAAGTCGTCCCAAAGTAACGAGCAAGCATCCATGAGAACGGGTGAATCCAGAGCTAGATCTTTGTGACGTGCTCTTGAAGCACATCCGTTTGGACGAGACGGAGTGAACCTGCACTAGCAGGGAAGGTCGAAGCCTCGGTGGGAAGGGTAAAATCTCAGGCTGCGGACGAAAATGAAATGAGCATCCACGAAATCGATCAATAAGCACTAACAGAGAGGTACTACTTCACCGAAGGTCAACAAGACACCGCACTTCCAAAGGAAAAAACTTGAAAGGCGACAATGCATTTTAATTGGGCTCGATGTCCCACAGTTGAAACTCTAACCGTGGATGCGTTTTCAAAAACCGCAACAATTCAGTCTCCGCAACTCGTCTGTACGAACGAACTCACCTTGGCCAGTCGTCCAGAAACTATTAGAACTTACTGAGCATTTATCGATCCCTTCTTTTCCTCGGGGGTGGTCGGGAATACTTCCAAGTCACAAGTTCGGCTTCCGGGGCCCGGGCGGAGGGCCCACGCCTACGGCGGCTCTTGCTGGCTGATCTGCGGAGAACTTCAAGGTGTCGCAGTGTCCAGATTGATCCAACCGGCGGAGGCTGAACAATCCACCCTTGAAGGAGACATCCAGGTGAGTAGGGCCAGGGGCAGTGAGTTTAGCCCTTCGTCTCTGACACAGACGACAGATGGCATGTCGCATGGGACATTGGCCCTGGGGGCTTGAAGGGGAATCGTTTACGCGATGCAAACGTGCATCATGACCACCCCTAGTCACCCCACCAACTTGAAAAGGGCACGTCTTGCGCCTCGAGGGCGGCGAGCTTGAAGCCAGTCCCATTTCTCTTGTTACGTCATATCGTGGGTGCCGAACTCGATTTATATACTAACGTAGGCGTCCGAACAATTAGCGACCCGGGGATCAAGGTTCTCTGTCTGGGGTTTGACCGAAACGTTTACGAAGCATCATAGGGCTCCGCCCACACCGTCCTATCGTTGTGGGTTACATAAAGTGGGTACCGAATAGGATGCGGTGGTGGTTCCGTTTGCGAAAGCGAATAGCTGGGTTACTGCGTTTGGCCGACTCAATAGCCCCTGCGTTCCATTCCCCAGGTTAGGTACATCGCAGGGCCGAATTAGATCCCGAAGCAGTAGCAGATGGGAGTATGTCTAGGCAGATTAGATCGTCACATTGGACGTAGAGGGTAAGTGCCGAACTATTGACTGCGGCGGTTCCATGTTCTAGAAACACGATTCTCCATCTTATCCGCGTAGGTGACGACTGAGGCCTGCCTATAGGTGCTAAATAGCTCTGGACACCACGAATTCTACACCGCACTGCCACCGTGCCAATCCACCCGTTTCATGTCTCGTTATGGATAAGATCGATAACTTGGAGCCCCCATCTCCTCGGCTCATGTTCGCAAGTCGTTATCGCGAACCTCTAGAGAATGTAGGAACGGCTCTAGCTGTGAAAGCACCCTCCTAATCTTTTCTGACAGGCCATGACGTTTCACCAATGGCCATGTAAACGATGACGTCCGCCTCATGTCTCCGGGATGATATCTGTTGCAATGCCGGCGTTTTGTGGTCACCATTTCTGACCGACGTTGGGGCTTCTTTTCTCCATACGGCTTGGACTCATTTACAACAGAATACTGCGGAACTCGAGGGGACCCAGAAAAGAACGATCCTGCATTATTTTCCTCCTCGGGTCCAGTCCCGTCACGCGTCACAGATGCCCTCATGTTCTAGTATAAAAGGTGCCAACGGTTGCCTTTCGTTTCCTCAGCACCTCTTGCTCTTGTAGTTGTGAGTCTATCTATCTCCCAGCTCGCACTATCTCTAAATCCACACCCATTCCAGCTGAATCATTATGCCCCACACAATTCTGCACGAGGGTATTCTCGTCCGATGGCTCCCAAAAGACCTTAGTGCCATTTGGGACTACCATCATAAGTTACTTGGACTCCTTATCGATGACAACATCTGCTCGGAAACGCTCGACAAAGTTGACGAGAAACAGTTTGCTCTCGTCATTCTCGAGTTCAAGACTTTGATCGAGAACGACCCAGAGATTTACAGAGATTTCCACGAGATGTTTGAACAGGTTCTTCCTACGCAGGATAACAAGAAACGCTCTGTGAGTAGCCCGCTCGAACGGCGTTTAATGCACCAAGGTTTACGGTCCGTTTGGTCAGATAACGAATTACATGCTCTTCCTCGCTGCGCTCAACAAGCTCATCACGTTGGCGCCGTCTTACCATTTTGAAAATCCTCTTATCACTGGGGTTCCAATCTACGCTGCCATTGCGCCCTTTGCGAACACCGAGGCTGGCTACCACGCGTTTACCAATCCGAAAGTGAATGCCGTGGTCTACAAGATGTTTGACGTGTGGTCCCGGTTCCTCGTCTCTCCTGCATCTCGCAATGTCTTGGTCACTTCACCCGGTGGTTGGTTCAGTGATGAGGCGTTGCGTGAACAGAAGAAGCGCCTCGAGGCCGACTTCTGGCACGTATGGGTATGCGATCGCAACAAGCCTCACTGGGGCTTCGCGTCCTGGGACGACTTCTTTGTCCGCCGTTTCAAACCAGGCCAACGCCCTATCACGAATCCCACCAACGAGAAATGCATCATCAATCCATGTGAGGCGATCACCCTTCGCATGGCCGCAGACGTGCAAGAGTCGGACCAGTTCTGGATCAAGGACCAGCCGTATTCCCTTTTCCACACCCTCAGTTTCGACCCGCTCGCCTCCCAGTTCGTCGGCGGCACCATTTTCCAGGGCGTTCTCAGCTCTCTCGACTACCATCGCTGGCACAGTCCCGTCGACGGCCGCATCGTCAAGGCGTACGTCGTCCCTGGCGCGTACTACGCTGCCAAAACGGACGACAAGACGGACATTGACGTCATCACCCGCTCCATCTTCTTCCAAACCGCCATCACCACCCGGGCTTACATCTATATCGAGTCGGACAACCCGCACATTGGGCTGATGTGCTTCGTCGGGGTCGGTCTCGTGGAGGTGTCGACGTGCAAGTTGGAAGTGAGGCAAGGGGATCGGGTCAAGAAGGGAGAGGAGATCGGATCGTTCCGGTTCGGCGGGTCGACGCACTTGTTGGTCTTCCGTCCCGAGACCAAGTTGAGGTTGGAGCCCGGTCCGAAGCAGCCGGCTGATCCAGATGAAGCGAGGATCGCGAGGAAGATCAACACGCCGTTATTCGAAGTCTTGAACTGAATCGATGAGCAGCGCGATAGGGGAGTGTAGGATAATCGCCGGCGTAGGACGTGCCGATTAGTTGGTGTACTCGGTGTAGGATTTCTTGGAATGCAAAGATCCGTGTTTCTGGTAACATCGAGCCGAGAATGTGAGGCAGGGTCTCAAAGCAAACGTAAAGCACACTATGAACCCGTTCGTCGCTAAAATCAGCGTGGAATCATCTTGGGCATGCCTCACTCTCACCCAACGTCGTAGAGTCAGGGAACTTGTCGGGACATGCTAGTCGTTGAAAAAGTACACCGTCGCTATGCTCCTCGACCTCCACCCCGTTTGGCTCTGCAAAACGATTCATCGACGCTCCGTGACGCGTGCGCCAGACGGACGATCTAGCCTACACCGTCCCCGTGCAGATAGACACTCGTCCGGGACCTCAATCTGACTGGTGTCTTGAAGGCGCCGTGCACGCGTGCACTTCCAAAAATCGTACGCGATCTGGGTGCGGCAGGTCCGTGAGGAGCGATTCAGAACATGGGCAAGTCTTGCGAGCCTGCCAGCCCCGAGCCGCTCGGCAAACGTTCCACCAACGCGCGCCTGGATTCAAGGCCGTTTGTCGTCTACGTCGGAAAGTGCTATACCAATCGCGGCGTCGATCGGAGGCAGCTTCGAAACGAACCACCGTACGGGTGGCATTGGAACAAAACTATCGGGGCTTGGTATGAAAGACGGGCCATCCCGACGGCGAAAGTGCGCGTCCCAAAAAAACATCAAACGCGCGAGCCGACGCTCGACACGTTAGAGTAGTACGGCGGGTTCATCCTTGGGGTAGCATACATACCGTTTGTCCGCTCCGATGCGGCAGCTCGCACCGAGTTCAGACGTTCGGGGCACCAGCTCCCCATGCGGCTGTGGAATGTCCCTTCTTCGGGTCCGATACAAGGCATGGCCAAAGCCGAATACCAAGGCATCGGACACGTCGTCCGAGTGACCTCTATGGTCTAGAACTAAACCCACGAGTACGAACCCAAAAGACCACGACGAGCCAGGTATGACCCAACCCATAATACAACCGACGAAAAAAAGGTAAAATAATAAAAAACATCGCGCCCGGCGCCGCATCACGTCGACGGCACCAACGCCGCATTAATCACCTCTGTCCACCGCCCCGCCATCCCCCTCGTCTCTGTCGCATACGTCTGCGACGTCGTCGCCGTCAGCACTACAAACTCGCGTTCGCTCTTGCGCGCCGCGCTCTCTACCGCTCCTAGATGACACGCCGACTTGATCTTGACGTGCCCCTCCTTAACTTTGACGCACACCAAGCGCTGGTTCGTCAACAACAGCTGTCGAGGCTTGGGTCGGATGGGCGAGACGCTGATTGGTAGCCTTAGGCGGCTCCCGCGACGCTTGGGCGACCGTGCTTCGACGCGGGTACTCCAGACCACCTCTTCCCCAGGAAGTAACAACGACGCGCTACGATGGGTTAGCGAGGTGATATGGGGGAGAGACGACACGTACACGTCCGCGTCGTGCAAGAGGCCGTTGCCTTGGACGGGCGTCTGTGCTCTGGGACGCCCCCTGTCCAGCTCCGCAACAGTCACCGCAGCGCCTGTCTTGTCGACCAAGCTGCCATTCGAGGAGCTCGTCCCCGATCCCGGCGGGTTACCATTATGGGTCGCCGAGTGGATAGGTATTGGAATCGTCGTCGTCATGGTCGCGGTCTGGGGTATGGTGATATACGAAGGCGACACGTCAGGCCCATTTGCATTCGCGTCAACCGGGTCGGCGTGATCACCACTGGCAGTCGCGAGGGTATAATCCGGGAGTTCCCCCATGGGTCCGACCTCTTCAACGATGCGCGATGTGCGTCTAAAGGCGGTC
>JBBPUA010000626.1:0-14286 GCA_038094355.1 Afroboletus lepidellus | reverse complement strand
GAAGATATCTACAAGAGGAATTGTTGATTTAAAAAAAATTCAATGAGAAAAAAAATAATGTCAGTCCGAAATTGGCCACCCAGCCCCTATCCATCAAAGACTGCAGCAAGACGCTCCGGGACGCATCTGTGGGACCTGTACTTTGTTGAACTGAACATCTTGACTTGAATCTGTGCCTCCTTGGTTTCCAATCCCAACCGATAGGCATCCATCCATCGGTGTATCCTTTGTTCCCATAACCAGATCGTGCGAAGCTGAACATGTTTCATCGCCAGTGGTACATTTGACTTGAGCGTGTCAAATGTCCCATCACAATTGTCTCACAGGTATTTTTTCACCTGACCCCAAAAATACTCAATAAAATTGAATTCGCAGTGAAATTTGGGCAGAAAGATGCAGAGATGCCCTGCTCTCTCAATAACTTCTTGGATGAGTGACTTTTGCTCCTGAAAATCAGGCTGCAGTTCGAGGATCGGTTTGTTACAACAGGCAGGTGAATCTGGGTCACATTTTGACTCGCATTTTCCACGGAGCTTTGATTGCCAGAGTTCCCATTCCATAAGAATAGTCTTGATTCCCTTTGGTTTGCCTGGAAACTGGTTATGGGTTTGAGGGAACACCATTGTCTGTTCAACACAAATGCCATCCTGCATGAACCATCCGTCTCGCATACATGCCTGCTTGCCACATGGATTGATGTTCATGCGTGAGACTCGAAGGGCATCTTCAGCATAAGCAGAGTGGCCCTGTGAGTTGTCGATCAAAAACAGCGCCTGATATCCAGCACCATGAATTGCTTCGAAGGTCGGAATAATCTTTTCTTTCATCTAAATATTAATATTAATGTCAAGATATTCGAAGTTCGAGATGATGTTTCAGACCTGCTTGATGAACATCTCACCCGTCCAGTATCCGTCATGATTTTTTCCATACTCCAATATCTGCCCAGCTTCCTCCATATGTCCAACAGTCGAGCAGATCACCTCACTGAGATGAATCCCACGACCAACACCTTTCTTTCACAACTGGAATTCATCATCGTATACCCAATATCGATCTGCTGCATTGTTTGACTGAGCCACCATCTCGTCGTGAGCAACAAGGACAAGCCGGCGTTCAACGCAGTTCATCACTTTCGGATCAAAGACTTCGGTGGCAGCATCCTCAACCACGTAGTGGACAAGACGGGAAGCATACTCCTTCATCCTCGGAAGAAAATACTCTTGACGGTACTTGACGACATCCAGCCGGTCATGCCCATCGTAATACAGTCCCTTCCTGTGTGACATGTACCAAAATCCTTCATGTCTGAGCCATCGACGTGCAGTCACAAGTGAGATTCCTCGGCCAACCTTCAGATGGATACGTGGAAAGAGTTCCAATTCCATATATTGCTTGAGCCCACAAGGCATCTCATCATCCACAATAGATTGAAGATACTTCTTCGCCTCGTCTGGAATGAGCTTGTTCTTCGAAAAAGCTGCAAGCTTTTCAGGGTTTATTGACCACTTGTTTGATCTCACGTATGCATGAAGTTCAGCGGCAATGGTTGGGTCGTTAAGAAGCGAGTAAACCTTTGCATGCTGTCCCACAAGAGAATGAGGCAGCTCTCGTTTGGAGATCCATGTTGCAGCCCAGCTGCATAATTGGCGTACACCATAAGAGTGGGAAAATCCATGGCTTTCCGCCACACGTTCAGAGGCATCTGCAGGAGTCCGTGCCTTCCTGACGAGCAATGTGAAGAAACTCAGGATTGCCCGTGCCTGTTTGGCTTGCAATCCATTCAGGCCTCCCACAAACTGGGTCTTCTTCGACTTCAACAGTTTTTCAATCGCCTCCAATGCAGCCTGTCACTCTCCCTGCTGTTTTGCTAGACGCCTCTCCTTCGCCTTCTTTCGCTGCACCCAAAATGGAACATCAAGCTTTCGGCGTTTCAGTGGCGGGACAGCAAGTAACTTCGTTGAACCAGTAATGGAAGCATCTCCAAGTCTGCAGCCGTCATCACTGTGACTTCTCCTCTTTTTCTCATCAGACTCAGATCCAAGCTCTGAGTCCAAGCCTGAGCCCGAGTCCGAGATATCATCCAGTTCCGAGTAGTCAGACAGGTAACCAAAGTGAAGAGTTGTATCTGTTGCTGAGTCGATGCATGACTGAACCTCTCCCATCATAGTTTCTGAAACAACTTCAACCTCTTCATCAGGTATATTCTCTGTTGGTTTAAACCATGCCTGCATAAGCTTGACTTGTGGATTGTCACTGGTATGACAGATCAGATTTAGAGTTTGAAACCAGGGAGACAAGCATGCATGATGTCCTTGCCTCTGCCCAAACTTTCGCTCTGTCCCGTGCCTCCTTATCACGTCAGCGCTGTGTGCATGCAGAGTGGCTGTTATACCCGAGTCCTCTATTTCTCTCTGCCTTTTCCAGTCTGAAGCTTCCGTAGGTCCAGAGATCTTATCCAGCAAAGTTGGAGCTCGAGGCAAGTCTTCCTCTTGAAGCCTCACCAAGTTCACCTCCAGTTCATCACCCTCGAGCTCGAAGATGCTCTCTCCGTCTTCATCAGCGCTGATTGACAAGTTGCATGCATACTCTTCTGCATCGGATGCTTCGTACACAACTCCGCCCATGTACCCACAGTCGGACTCTCCGAGTCCATCAAGATCAAAATCAACAGGCAGACACTGAGCTGGCAGTTTGCATGCTGTTTCGGATGCTCTTGGTGTCTTCCGCTTGGATTCCAAGTCAGTTTCGACAGAGGTTGTTGGATTCAAGTTGGACTGTTCTTGTTGCTGATGGGGCCAATGAGCTGCTCTGGCCTGGGCAGCTGCAGCCCTGCAGTGTTTGTTGCTCATCGTGATGTTACAATGTAATTCCGTTCATCCTAAAAATTTTTCTGCTACTCTCCATTCTCCACACCCATCTGAACCTCCGCTCTCCATAATCCGTGCTCGATCGGGCACTGCCTATCCTGTTTAGGGTTAGGGTTAGGGTTTGTCCTGTTGCTGTCGAAATTTGGCCACTGCACAAAGCAAGCGGTGGCTAAGTGATTCGCACCATAAGTCTCTTCCACTACCGAGCCCTAGTGGTAAGTGATTCATCCTTAGGTGGACCGGTCATTTCAGTCTGAACAATTTCCTTGCCTGGCATCAATGAGACATACCTACCTTTTATGCCCTCACCAAAGAGTGAGTATGGCATACAGAAATTTTGCAGTCATAGATGGTAATTAGTCTGTGGGTGTGCATTCAGACAGGAATGACAATACATGAGTATAATACTTACTTTGATTTATGCTGTCTGAGTTCCACATCACTATCTAGATTGAAGTGAGCAATGACGAGGTCAGTATTGAATGTTTCATTGTGAGAAATGGTTCTTCAAGTTTATCCACTTCCAAGCAACAACCTTTCAAACTATATGAAATGCATTTCAACAGCTCCTTCAGTGACAATGTATTTACCTGTCCTTTCTCCTCAAAAGGTGTGCTGATGGTAACTCACTCATCTAGGATTCATGCAAGTTGATTGCCATTGGCCTAGGGATTAAGCAGTTCCATTGCAGTTGGCTGATCAATGGATCTCCATGCAATGCTGCAGTTCTTGGCCAAGATGTCCCAACACATCTGAAAGCCATTCACTGAATCAATGAAACCCCAAGGCTTGAATGCCAATGGAATGGCTGCAGTGATGTGCTCAACAAAGGCTGTCTCATTAGACATGTCCAAGAGAAGCATCTTGAGTACTGCTGGCTGTGCCCAAAATGTGGGGCTGTTTTCAGTCACAAGGGTGTAATGAACACACACCATGTTTCATGCCATACTTGACAGAATGATGTAGGATCTTTTTTCATTTCTGTAAGTAATTGAGCTCAAGAGTCAGGATAGGTTAGTTTCTTTGGAGATCCTCATCATTCTGTCATATTGTATAATCTTGGTTAACATTCGAATCATGTTTCCATGGCAATGTGCTCCCACCTTTGGGTGTGGTTTGGGCATTTGAACTCACATGCTCTACCTATTGTGCCAACCCAGGGTGATGCACAGCACTGAAACATTTGAATTACATGAGACCGAGTGCTTCAATGGTATGAACACACCAAGTTGAGGTAGAGGCCAAGAAGGCAATCCAAGTGAGAGAAGACTACAAGTACAATCTGGACTGCAAAATGGACCGAGACAATGCCTGTATATATCAAGGGCATCAGGCAGGTGACAGCATCAACAAAATGAGCATGTTACCTGGCTGAGAGGTGAACTAAGCAAGGTAGAGCTGAGGAGGGCTGAGGATGGTGATTCAGGCTGCCAAATCAATGGAGATTGTGGTGGATATGACAGGAGACAAGGTGAGATAAACGGCACAGTGAGTAACAAGTGCCATGACTCAGAACGAGTTGAGATGAATTCGCTAACTGAAGACCAGCTGAGTGAAAGTGTGAGCATGGACTTGGAGATTAGCATTGTGTTTGACAGTGGAAATCTCATGTTTGAGTTTCTGAAGAGCGTCAGCTTAATAAGCTATACTCATTTCATATTCTTGGTAACCATTTATTTTGATTGTATCTAGTCACATCTGACTGGCAGACTCTTGATATCTGGTCTGGACTCTTTGTATCCAGTCAATCTGGAAAGGCATAGACTCAAAAGAAGTTCAAAAAAGAAAAGATGAGTGGTACCTCACATATCATTTCATTCATATTATTTCTCTTGTTATCTGTTTCTTATGTTTCTTGTCTTATCTACTTAGGGATTACTCAGATTCAGTTCGGATACATGATCAGATTGCAAAAGATACAATGTGCTACATCAAAAATGATGGGTGGTGGATGCTTCAAAAATCCTCTTCAAGTATGCAATCTCCCTCAGCTGCTCGCCCGTCTCGTATCCCAAGTCTGTGAGCTTCGCCTCCATCATCTTCATATCGGCCTGTATCTGGAGGATGTGTGCTTCGAGCTCAGTAATAATTCTCATACCTTGCTTGTATGGAGTCGCACGACCATGCTTGAAGGCCTGGTTGTCCCGCTTCTTCAGTGTCATCTCCTTCATCTCCTTCTCGACGCCCTCCATCTCCAAATCCGAATCCACCACCTCGATTGGTCTCCTTTCTGCTGTGACTAGCAAAACCACACAATGCTTCCAGGCTACATGGACAGGATCAGCCTCCACTGGGTCAGAGTGGGCATTACTCACCTGGTGCCTTCTCCTTCAGCATGGTTGGGGACTGCACCTTCTTCTTGCCCTTGCTGCCCTTGCTGTGCCCTAACAACTTCAAGCACTTGCCCTTCTGTTTCTTGCACCAGTTGCACATCTGGTTTTCTATTCCAGTATAGGCATGGATGGATCTGGCACAAGCTTCACATGGTGTCGAGTAGCACACCATGGTCACTTCGCTCGATGACTTCTTGACAGGCAGATTTGCATCCTCATCCTCATCTTCCCATATGATTGGCTGCTCGCACTGGAACTGGTTAAGTCCTCTCATCTCCCAAGTACCCACTACTCACCTTGGCCTGGGTCGAAGTCCAGTATCCTAGTTCTAGTCCTGGTTCTGGTTCAGCACTGTTCTCGATTGAGGCAGTCAGTGTGGTTGGTGGCCCTCCTTGCAATCTGCTTGCATCTTCTTCAGTCCCGCTCACTCGGTAGCTGATGACCTCCATCATCATTTATTGTTGAGTGTTGAGATCATTGCGCCAAGCGACGATACAGTCCTTCAGGTCTGTCATCATGGTGGCAACCTGACACTTGACCCTGTGTTCCAGACTGACCTTGTCAGCCTTATAAAGTGCATCGGAAAGTTCCTTCTGTGCACAACAAATCAGTGGATTTATTGCCTATCAAGTATACTATATATCATTAACATCATCCACTCAGTCACCCACATGTCCTTCGCATTGTTGCTCGCATTATCCACCAGTACCTGTTTACCATGCACACAGACTGCCATGCATACTGCCTTGAGGCCCACTGCCGCTGCTGCCTGAGGATCGATTGGGAAAGGGACATCAATGAGGAAGAGGATTTCATCCATGTCAGACATGTTGGAAGGAAGGATGAAGAAATGAGTATGCAGTGCAGTGCCATTGCATGGCATGGATTCAAAGTCTGCCCATTTGTCCAATCACATGACTTTGACTGAGGACAGTCAGTATTCAAGTCCCCTGCAGATGTAGGAGCTCGACGCTCTCTACAGTTACAAGACCACTTCTAGCATCCATACAAGCCCCCATCATCATAGCCATCACATCCTCAAACCATCTGGTCATGTCCTATTCCAATCTGGTGTGGTCCAGTTCTGCATAGTACATATCCGGTCTATCTGAGTCTGGCTAATCTGTCTGGTCTAGACTTACAGTATCTTGGACATGTTCGCCATCACTGCCCTGCATAGCTTGTGTACCATTTCGCCTTGCATTTTGTGCCTTTATTTGTATGTTTTAGGACTTATTTCATCTCGTTTCCTGAGTTACTTGAGACCAGACTACATGGATCTCCCCCTTTCCTTCTTGTTCATATCTTGACCACTCAGATTTCGTCTTGCTTCTTTAATTCATTTAGTTTCTGTTGGTGGCGGACATTTTGATAGACTTTAGATTAGACTTGGTGACATTCTCATAGGGATTTGCACTACTTGACAGTCCTGGGAAATGCCCAGACTATAAAGCCGTGTTTATCAGTACCTGAATGTATCTTTTCCTTTCACCTCAAATTGTCATCTTGTCCTTTTTCCTCATCTTTCACCACCTTGTCACTTCGTCTCATCACTGTCCAGTCCTCGTCCTTGACCGGATTCAACAAGTCTGCTTTGTCTTCAGTCTGGATTCTACCAGACACGCTCGTAGCTGTCCGGGTTTTCAGTAAAAGTCTCATCTTCCTCACTTTACAACTGTTTGGAACCCCTTTGGGGCAAGTTATGCTCGCTTCCTTCATCCTTATCTACTTTCTGGTATACCTAGGAGGTGGACATCACCTCATACTAACTATTTGTCTTTCACCACACCCCTGGATGCTGAAAGGGATGACAATGATATCACTTCTGCGGATCCAGCTAGTGGTCCAGTTAATGTTTCCACCACAGCAGACATCTGGCATTTCTTTGAGAGAAGTGCGAAGGGTAGGGTATGCACCTATTGCAGGCAAGTTTCTCCTGACTTCGTGCATCTGCACCACTTAGTCATACCACCTTCATTGTTTAGGGAAGTTCACGATGCTGATCCAGTTGGCTGGGCTCAAATGCACAAGTGCGAGCATGATCGTATGTGGCAGTATGCCACTACTACTGGAAGAGCTGTCCTATGATCACACATCAATCACTTTCATATCCTGGAGTACCTTGTCTTGGCAGAGGCAAATGGATGGCTGATTGGTATTGAAAGAGTCAAGAATGCAATAGTGTGCAGCTACTCCTTAAGCAAGCTCTATGATATTTTGAAAGACAGCAAATCCCTCACATCCCTTCCTCCTCACCAGGCTGAGCTTTTGCCTGCGGGTAGTGCAGCCCTTGGTGAATGCCCATCTATCCCACCATTCTCATTGAAAGAACTGCATAAACATCTTGTTACTTTCATTGTTGCAGACGACCAGGTACAGGCAATTTTCATTTGAACTCTCTGAGTGCTAACACACACACAGTCTTTGAATGTTGTCGAATGCAGAGAATTTCGACAGCTCCTGCTTCTTCTTTGCCAAGAGCTGAAGGACTCTCAAATTCTGCACCATACAAAGATTCATGAAGACGTCATCGAGGCATGGCAGCAATATTTTACGGTTTTGAGGAGTGACCTTGAGGTAGTCTATGCACTGGTCTACTCACAACACCACTGACTGGATTCCACTCCGTAGCTCAGTCTTGGACACATCTTGTACATGACTGATATATGGTTGAGTGACAATTGGTCCCTGTATTTGGCAATGACTTTGCATTGGATTGCGGAAGAGCATGGTATGAAAACTTTGATGATGCGGTCAGCATTGCTAGCATTCCATTGCATATGTGGCAACCACACAGGCAAGTCTCTTGCAAAAACTATTCTTTACCTCTTGGATCAGGCGAAGGTTATGGCAAAGGTAAGCATCATTCCCTACAATATCACCAACATGACTGATGGCTCCTACCATGCATGTTCATTGTGGCAGCTTTAGATAGGGCATTTCACCATGGACAATGCGAGTAACAACATGTCTTGTATGCAAGAACTGTAAATCCTTCTCCATGCGTGTGAAGTAGAATTTGATGCACATGATCACCTCATCATGTGCTTCCCTCATGTCATGCATATTTGCATGACTCATGTTATCCAAAGCTTTACAGATGCCAATCTTACTAACATTGCTGAAGCATGGCTTGATGCCTTTGCTGATGATGAAGAATGTGAAACATACGTGGAGGCCATTCAATCAAATCTGATAGCAATGGGCTGTGATATTGTCCAGGTGATTCGAGCATCAGGTCTGCACCGTGACAAGTTTATGGACACTATCAAGATGGGAAACTTGAAGAATTGGTTCAAAGGCCCTATGAGTGAGGTGGAAGAGGTTCTGGAGCTGGAGCTTTTGCATGATGCAAAATCATGCTGGGATTCTACATATGTGATGATCAATTGCCTTCAAGCATTGTGTTTGGTATGTATTGCCTGACAATCCTATCATTGGTTGCATTCCAACTACCACACCTTCTAGGCTATTGACTACTTTCTTGCACTTCCGAATCAAAGGGAACTGTGAGGATACTCACTATCCCCATCACACTGGGTGGTTCTAGGAGATTTCGAGCTCATCCTCCAGGTTGATTTTCATGATGCAGTGTATACAGATTGCTAATAAACGGACTGGACAGGTTCCTCACAAGGTTCATGTTAAGTCTGGGTCCTCTGGATCAAATCCGATGAGGTCTGGAGTTGGACGGGTAGAAGAGCAGAGGGCGAGGTAGACTGGTAGAATCGGAGTCAGAGACGGAGGGGCGAGGAACCTTGATGCAGGACTTATGTGTTGCATCCTTGTACTTCGCTGGTCCTTGGAGTCGGATGTCGGAGTGAGTGTAGAGGCTTGAGTCAGAGAGGATACGAAGGAAACTAAGTCAATATTCAAACTGAGGTCTAAGTACAGTGGGAGGTAAAGTATTTATACTACAGAGAGAACAAGAGAAACTAAACGGAGATACTATACTGTGGATGATGAAGACAGAGATGGAAGACAGAAGACCAGAGCTATACACCGGGAACTATAAGGCCAGAGCTGTACACCAGGAAGTCTAAGACCAGAGCTGTGCCCGCAGATGATACAGGCTTGGAGGTACAACTAAAGCAATACTAGTACATAACGGGTAAGCAAGACACAAGGAGAACTAAATAGGGAAAAGGATACTGATAGTTACAGTTGTTGATCCCGCTATACACTTGTCCTGGATTAGAAACTACTGGGATGACGAGTTCATTGCATTGGCAGAGGAGATGATCTTACAGTTGGTGAGTAGATGATACGTTCTGTACAAATATACAGTTATACTAACATGAACTAGATGCAAGAATACCAACAGAAAACCCTGACATCTGCAACAACCTAGCCAAAGCCCAAAGTGCCTATCCATACGATCAACTCGCTTGCAGCCCAATTCAGTATCAAAGACATGAGGATTAGATAACCCACTCCTCAATCATGGGAAGCAGTGACGAGTCTGATGACAGATAAAGAGTATCACTCATACATCAATGGTGACCTCTGGAAAGAAAACTTGGATCCTCTGAGATTCTGCAAGGCGAGTATACTTGTTCTGCATGCCATCATTATACTTATTCACTGCTTACGGTAATTTGCAGAATAAACAGCAAAGCTATCCTATGATTTTTGCTATTGCTATGAACTATCTTCTGATTCAGGCATTGTCTGTTCCTTGTGAACATGTTTTTTCGTCGAGTGTGGAGACTGATACAAAGAAATGCAATCAGATCGGCTCTATGCTTATGGAAGCTCTACAAATGTTGAAATATGATTTCAGGAAACGCCAGCTTACCTTCATGCATGGAGCAAAGCTTGATGCCTGTGTCATGTTGGAAGACGAGCCTGATGAGACAATTATCTCTGGTAGTGATAGCCCTTTGGTTCACAATGAGACTATAGATAATCTCATTAGGTGTGCGTCTTGCGAAGAAGGGGACCATTTGCAGGATGATGTTACTATAGTTGATTTTTTTCTTGATTTTATGTACTACATACATCTCCAGTTTAAACTGAACTGTTACAAATGTCTAGTTTTCTCACGTCCTTGAACTTGAACCTTTGTCAGAAGAGTCGAACTGAAATTCGCATTTTGTACAGAATTCACTCTGTTACCACCATCATACTGGTCGTTTCTATCGCACATGCAACTCATCTATATTGATGAAAGATACCGGCTACAGGAAAGCCTTGATACCAATGGGAAATGTGAGTTTATCTGGCTAGAAAAACCTTGGGGTGCTGACAGGCTCAGGTACAATATTCTGAGCAGTCGATCTGGTGAATGACAATCAGGTCGCCCTTGTGAAGATTTGCAACTTGTTGAGCATTTGTGATATTTTCCACCACGAGCGCGTGATGCTGGACCGGCTATGTGGTATTGCAGGAGTTCCTAATGTCGCATGGTTGGGGATGAAATCAAAAGCACAAATCATGGTATTTGACGATCTCAGCACAATGTTGGAAGATTTTCTTCGCATGTTGGGGAGAAGACTGTCAATGAATACTATCGCCACTTTGGCAGAGAAATTGGTGAGGAGGGTTTATCTTGTTCCTATCCATACTCGAAAAAAATATGCCAGATTACATGCCTTCAGAATATCCACTCTCGCAGCTACATATATGTGAACATCAACTCTTGTAACATGCTTGTTCACCCCTCCCCAAATGGAAACAAAGAGAGTGAGCTCTCCCTGTTCAACTTTAGTGTCACACAACTGTACAGAGATCCGCGAACATATGCTCACATTCCCTTCCAATGTGACCTTTCATCTTCTAACTCTCTTGGTTCCAGTCCATTTTCTTCAATTAACCACCACTTGGGTAATCAAGTCAGTTGCTAAGATGATCTAGAATCAGCCACATATCTCTTCATCTACCTTGCATGTGGATCACTCCCTTGGTTTGATCCTATTGATACATCTGACAGTTGTGTTTTGAAATGGAAGCAAGAGATTGTAATTAATGAGCTGTGTGGTGCTCTACCTGCACCATTCATGAGTTTCCTTCACTACGCATGCAAGCTATCATTTACAGAAAAGCCAGACTATTCTTTTGCTCTATTCCTCTTCTGCGACCTGTTGGATGACTAAACTGGATCTCTGTCAATTTTCTCTACCGATGTCGATATGTCAAAGCGAGCATACTGGATGGACAATGATTCTCAGGGTACAACCATTGTGTTAGAGACACCTTGAAAGCGAAAGCATGACCTGTCTGTACTTCTCAGTGCCAGAAGGTATATTGTTGGAATCCCTAAGTGAGATATCAGGCTAAATGAAACTCATCTTCACTGACAGTCAACAACTTTCTAAACATAATTTCCAAGTCACACAACGCTAAATCTGCTGATTGCTGGCACAGTGGACATGATATTACCTTGTAGACCTCTAGTGTAGGCTGGCAGCATGTGGGCTGTATCCTGTACTCTGTAGATCTGTAGCTCAGTTACATCACTTCTTATGCCCTCTTGCTGTCTCCGGATTTTTCATGTCTCTGTCATATGCATGACAACAATATCTGCAGTCGTTGCTTGTGTCTGCTCAACAGCTACCTCCTCTACAAGCGACACAGTGTTCAAAGCTTTATCTTCGCCAGTCTGTCATATGCCATCCAACTCCGAACCTTTTCCATACCACTCTGACCCATTTCACACTACTCTGGACTCTCTCATGCTACTCCAGACTTTCTTGCACCACTCCGGATGCTCGGGCATGACATTCTCTCTCTTATTGGCTCAGACTCAATCTGGTACCCAGTAACTGGTTTGCTGATCCCTTTCATCACTCCTCCGGTCTGTTTACATTCCCGTTCCCAAACTCCTTGTCCCTTGCTTACATTCTAATGCTATGTTCTCTTGTATTATCTTAGTCAGTCCTGTACATACCTATGTCCTCCAATAGTACTTAAGGACTTCTCTGTAACTCTGAGTCCTTAGTCTAAATCTCAACTTGGATACTCCTTGTCTCCTCTCCTTGTCCTGACTCTGATCTGAATTCCTAAAGGCCAGACCTATGCAAGGGCATGACACATAAGTCCTATGCCAAGGCCTACCCCAACCCCTATCTTCGACCTTTGGATCCATATCTCCAACCTTCGGACCTCTATCCCAAACCTTTGCCCCTCTTCTCGGACCTAGGTTTGGAGATCTGAAGAACCGGTCCTAACACAGTCCATTACCTACTAGTAAACTTGAACATCAGTTCAGGGTGTACTGTCCTCATACTCAACATGAACATCATGAAACTGGACGCTTCCCATCTTGGGGAGGTTGCGAGGTGGTGATCATACATTCGGTTGCATGGGACGTCACTCATAGTGCAGACGTCCAAGGATAACTACTCAATGTCTGAATGGAGTAAGTCACATTCCCAATGAGACCTCCTGGGATTTGTGCATGGTTGATCTCATCCTCATTACTTAAGGTGGCCATCTGGAAAGACAAGCACTGGGTCAATCAATCAGTATCTCTGTCAGTGACTTCTGTGGTCACCTCACCTTTTGGCTCAAGGCCTTTCAGCATCATGATAAAGATGACAGCTGCAGTGCATTGACGGGATGACTTGGAGGACAGTACTAGCATGACAAAGATGATGGCAGTGGCACATCAATGTGGAGGGCAGCAGTGGCACATCAACAAAGACAATGGCGGCAGCATCACTCTCATACACCACGCCCTCCCAGCCATTTCATTGCCCTTGTGCACCCTCCAGTCCTCATCCTTGCATGCCACATCACACAGCCTCGATGATCATGCTTTCAGGAAGACAACAGCACTACTGTCATGATGGAGACAACAGTGGTGCATCGATAGTGCCACCATGACGAAGGCTTGCAGTGCCAGCACAATGACCAAGACAACAGTCCTCATTGCAAATTATGGTATCTCATTCTCATTTATTCCATGATGTGCATATACTCAGGTCTCTCTTTCTGATGCAGATGCCAAGGAAATTTTCAAATGTGGCAAGTCCCTGAGCAAAAAATCGTCACTCGCATCTCTATGTCCATTGTTCTCTCTTTTGAGGGAGTTCTTTAGTCTGCAGCATCCTTCCTTGTCACCCCCAATTGAAGAAGTACCTCACCTATGTTGCCGACACTCATCATCACTACTGGCGAACAGTAATGTTCCCTCTGAAGCTTCTCTTTCCACAAACCACTTTCGAAAATACCATCTTGGACAAAGGTGATCAATATCCCCTTACCTTCTAGTCCCTTCCTGCTCCACCTCCCTTCCCTCTTTCACCCAGTCCAACTCGTCCCATGCAATGTGTTCCCATTCATGCTCATTTCTTGTTTTCCTTTCTTCACAAGCACCCTCTCATCCAATTGGGGTCAGCCACAAGAAATTGATAACAGCGGCAAGGGACCAATGAAGGTGACAGTGTCATTATGGTGCAACAACAAGAGTGGTCGCAGTGTCACAATAACACAAAGATGAGGACAGTAGTGGCAGTGCACCAACGTAAACTCGAGGGATGGCAGCAGCACACCACTAGGATTACATATGATAACACGAGGACAACATGGATATTACTGTATGTATATTGGCATGTAGGATTTACAGAATACATTGGTTTTCTACACTGTCTGTATATAGCTGCAATATTAGTACTGTCATCCATGTCATAGGTTGCAGGTATATACCCACAGGTTAACCCAAGCAGTACCCCTTCATACCTGCTAGTCATACCCTACAGTACACACACAGTGGATGCTGTGTGGGCATGCCAATATTCAATGCCTAGTTCTGGACTCCTGGTCACAACAACATCCAAAAGAAGACATTAACGTTGAATACGACTCAAGCCACAAGCCAAGCCGGAATAAGCCGGAGCTGTGACTTATAATATACAAGCCAAGTCACTGGGAAGCCAAGCTGGTATCAAGCTGACATAAGCTGAAGCCGGCTCTCAACTAGCCCAGCTGTGGCAACACTAGTCTGAGCAGACCAAGTGTCTGAACACCATCACATGAGGTGCTAGGGCATTGGACATCATGCAGTCATGTCAAAGATACTAGATAGGGACAGTAAGGCCCAAACTAAGTAACATTAGCTACAATGTAATCTAAGTAAAAAG